>OZ038457.1:24163231-24188372 GCA_964036195.1 Sphaerolaimus hirsutus
CTAATGCCACATGTTTTTATAACGCAACACGTATTCATTCACAAAGAATTTTTTAAAGAAAATTCTACTCTCCGTCACCTAAAAACAATTTCCCATATTTCCAGCAAACTATTTCGTCGTGTCTGAGCTAGGGTTCAAACGGGATCCCGATCCCGATCCCGGATCCCGTGAAATTCCGGGATTTAGCAGTCCCGATCCTGATCCCGAAACTTTTCAAATCCCGATCCCGATCCCGAGAAACTCCAAAGTCCGGGATCCCGATCCCGGAAAAATTAGTGGAAATTATCAAAAGTGAAAAAACGACGTTTTTGCATGCAAAAATGTGAACGCAAACCCCCAGTGTTCATTTTATGCCACATTTCTGCCATCCAACAGTGTTTCAGACCATTATGAACAACTGTGGATGCCAAAACATTGGCGAAAATCTCTATCCCAAGACCCCAATCCCGATCCCGAAAAAATGCCAATCCCGATCCCGATCCCGTGACCCCAATCCCGGCCAATCCTGATCCCAATCCTGATCCCGAAATCTCAAAAAACCAATCCCGATCCCGATCCCGATCCCGAAAAGTCAATCCCGTTTGAACCCTACCTAGGCGTATATGTTTGTCAAATTGCAGATGAATCGTGCTTGTCGTTCAAGAGTTATAGACATTTGAAAAAAAATTGCCATTGTCGGAGCCCGACAGATGGCGACAACGGCAAATTTTTTCAAACGTCTACAACTCATGAACGACAAGCACGATTCATCTGCAATTTGACATGCATATACGCCTAGGTGGTATGTATACTTGGATATTTTATTTTATGAATATGGATCTTTTTATTTGAGTTACTGAACTTTTTCATGTTGTCGGAGTCGTCTCAGTAAAAGGGTGTAAAAGGGGTCTTAGAGTGCGCAGACATGTCTTCTTCACTCACTATTGCCACATGTTTTTATAACGCAACACGTATTCATTCACAAAGAAAAATTATTAGAAAATTCTACTCTCCGTATCCTAAAAACTATTTCCCAAATTTCCAGCAAACTATTTCATCATGTCTGAGCTACACATCGACAACTACAACAACTACAACTACAACTACCACCACCAAAAACAAAGGCAAAAACACGCCGAACATTATCCAACCACAGTATTTTGCAAATGCGAATTCGCAACCTGCAAATGCAAATACAAATGGAAATTCAGCGCTATTGGTGCCATATGGTAGGGAGTCGTTTTCGCCCGGACAACTCGGCCAAAATGGCGAAATTTTAGAGGGGAACAGAATTGAATTGCCTGATAAAAATGGAAATGGGATTGGAGAGAATAGTGGAGAGTTTTCAGCTACTGATGGAGGTATATTGTTTTGAATTCTCCGATTTATTGAGTAAATTTATTCAGGGGATATTTTTTTATAAATTTAGTTGTAAATACATCTTCAACTGCCGAGGTTCGAAAAAAATCCCCCGGTAAACGGTGTACTGTATTTACTCGAAATACCCCCAGGGGGTTTATTTTTTTCAGAGTGATTATTTCGCCAGAAATTTTTTGAACTCCCAGTAATAAAAACTTACGCAGACGTAGAAAAATGCAACAAAAACCACTATGTATAAAAGTCTACAGCCTTATATAAGTATGTAGATTGTATCAACGATGTTCTAACGTAACACAATCATTGTTTTTAACGTGTGTTATTCATTGCTCGGGTCATACACCGCAGCTTTTGTCATTGACGTTCTCTATACACTCAATTGGGGGGGGGTATTTCGAGGGGGGGGGGGGTTATTTATTCAGGAAATTTTGAGGGGGGGGGGTATTTCGAGGAAATACGGTAGTTTGCTACATGTCGTATACTCGGCGCGGCGTACATCACAATTGGACAGAATCCTGTCTGAAACATACCATAACCCATCTGAATAATGAACCAAATTAACCAAATTATTTTTTCGATTAAACTGAAAATTTGAGGAAACGATGGCGAACCCCCGGAAAATTATTCAAATTTACCTAGGTATGTATTTTTGTCGAAATGACTTTTCAAATTTTGAATTCTAAGTGATGTACCAATAAAGTTCTACAGTTTTTATTTTTTAGTATTTTTATTTTAATGTGGCTGAAATAAAAAGTGTTTTTTTTCCCACAGATAACGATGAAATCACAGAAAATTTGTCAGTAGCGAGTGCCAGATTCAGTCCGACAAATGATGCCAATATTTCTTCATTGAAAAGTTGTGAGAAAATAAGTGTGATTATTCCCTGTCTGTTTATCACTTTCATACTTAGTCAGTTCAAAATTTTTGTGATTAACAGATGAATTTTTTTGTAATATTGAATTTGGAATGCATATTGGATACCTTTTGTGTGAATGCTTTGGGTACGTCTACAGAAGTTGTTGAAGTTTGCTAACGAGTCATTTTTCACGTGGTGGACATTTTCATTGTGCAATAAATGATGAAAAAAATCTTGAAAAATCACTATTTGACTATCTATGTATTGTATTTACATAAATTATTCTCCATTTCACTACTGCATGTTAGAAAGATGAAACTGTAAATTACCTACTTATGATACTGTATTTGCTCTAATCCTTGGCCAGGTGCCAATTCAGCATGTGGATAAGGAAAAAAAAACATTTTACAAGTGAGAAGTAAAAAGAAAAGAAAAGTTTCAGGTGAGAAGTGAAATGGCAAGTAAAACGTCAAAAAAGAAATGGCAAGTGATACTAAACATTCTACCTAGGCTATTATTCTCTGCTCATGTAATATTTCTGTAGTATTCTGAATCTTCTGGACCAAATCGTCGCTCTTGGGTCATCACCTTTTTGGACACCACTAGGTGTTGTTGCTATTGACCTGTGGGTGTTGAAAAAAATACAATGTTTGTCAATGAAAACCTTCACTTGCATTGGTCAACTGAATTCCACGAATAGGGCATAATAATGGTGGACAGCACGCTATAGTGAAGGCATCTCAACATGTCTTACCAATGTGTGTTTGTGAGCACCGACTGAAATTTAGAAAATGTGAAGTATCTTGTGACGTTATGAGGTCACCTACCGTATTACCTCGAAATACCCCCAGGGGGTTTATTATTTCGCCAGCAAAATTTGAGGGGGGGATGATTCGAGGGGGGGGGGGGGTATTCGAGGGGGGTCTATTATTTCGCCAGGAATTTTCGGAAATTTCCCATACGCAGACGTAGAAAAATCGAACAATCACAGAGATTTATATGTGTTTATAGGCATATATTACTGTATATACACAAAAACCCTTCCCTAACGTCACTTAATCATCAGTTTTAACGTGTGTTCTGCATAGTAGAGATCACAAACTGAGGTATTTGTCATGTACGTTCACGTTACACTCAATTTTAGGGGGGGGGTATTTCGAGGGGGGGGGGGGGGTTATTATTTCCTCAGCCGAAATTTAGGGGGGGTATTTCGAGGAGGGCTTAATTCAAGGGGGGGATAATTCGAGGTAATACGGTATTTGTGAAGGACCATGCTCAATTCACAGTTCATGTTGGGTCAGGAAGGAAGTGAGGCTGGATGCACGTGAATCAGCACGCTTCTACACGCTTCCATGATCATCACAAGATTTTCAGGGTAGTGGTTTCAACACGCTTCACCGCCCGACACTTCAAAAATTGTGCAAAATGCTTCACAATACTGGTGGTTCAACTCGTATCAAAATTGTATTCATGTAGATTTTCAAGGGGTTTGTGGAAGTGGAAAGTGTTGTTGTGAAGAAACTTCACTTACATTTCACCACACATCCGCACACTGATCTAGCCTGTGTTTGTCAGTTTTGTGAAACATTGGGAATTGTGAGTGTGAAAGCACTTCACCCGGTCACCGTGCTTCAACATGCTATTTATTTTGTTGTGCAGCATATGAAGCTAGAAAAAAGATTAGAATACAACAGAAAATGCTCACTGGGCTAAATTTAGTTGTGTAGTTGTGATGCTAATAGCATTCCTTGCAAATTTGTCTATGAGGCGTTTATTGAAGGCTTCCTTCACTTGCATTGTTATGCTTTTGTGTCTTGTTTTCGCTAGGTCATTGGACTGGTGCTGTTCTGCAGTGTGAAGTGAAATCAAGAATACACTTTTTGGTAAAAATTCAATATGTATTTTACACTTCAGTGACTGGGCATGTAGAATTATTTGTATATGATTTTGGCAGCATGCCAATGATAACTTTGGCATAGAAATGAAAAAATTCCTATGTAAGATTGCAAATGAAAAAAAAAAACGTTTGGGCATTTACAACGTTTTTCATAATTTTACACAAGTCTCATACGTTATGCCAAGTTATGTTTGGCATGTTGCCAATGTGAACCACGCGCATAAATACTGCAAATATCAATAACCACAGTACCTATATCCTGCCTTCGTCGTATTGGGTTATTTGTCTTACCTTCTGAATTTCTGATCATTTCATTCCAGGTTAGATCATTGGACCATGTATTGGATTGTCCAATGTCAAAATTTAATTTTACATGAGGAAATAATCTGGCACCGACTGATGGCACTTTGCCAAGCTGCAGAAAAAGTGTTTAAAATTGTGAAGTATAAATTGTGAAATAGTGAAATTGTTGAAATGAGAAAATGTACACACTTTGACTGAACTCTGACAGTAACATATTGTGATGAGTGAATAAAAAATGCTTTTATAATGCATCCTGAATTCGAACCATACTTTTTCTCACGTGATTGTCGTACAATTTGTTTTTATGCTGAGAAGAAACGTTGCCAAATGCCAATCCACTCTCATGTTGCACACTGCCAATCCTTTTACATGCCTAGTGTAGTGTTTGATTGAATTACAATACTACACTAGGTAACTATTCACTTTTTGTTTACTGGTTTGGTATACACAAGTGTTTTACTAAATATTTTATTTACCGTATTACCTCGAATTATCCCCCCTCGAATTAACCCCCCCCCTCGAAATACCCCCCTAAAATTCGGCTGAGGAAATAATAACCCCCCCCCCCTCGAAATAAACCCCCTAAAATTGAGTGTAAAGAGAACGTACATGACAAATGCCGCAGTTTGTGATCTGTACAATGCGGAACACAAGTTAAAACTGATGATTGCGTGATGTTAGGGAAGGTTATTGTGTATATACAGTTATATATGCCTATAAACACATATACATCTATGTAATTGTTTGATTTTTCTACGTCTGAGTATGGGGAATTTCTGAAAATTTCTGGCGAAATAATAGACCCCCCCTCGAATAAATCCCCCCTCGAATTATCCCCCCCTCAAATTATGCTGGCGAAATAAAAAAACCCTGGGGGTATTTCGAGGTAATACGGTACATGTAACACGCTCCATTAAGAGTAATTGTTCAATTGTTGTCAAAAAATATTTTATTACATCAAAAGGACATGCCACACTTAAAAAAATAAAAACCATAAAAAAACTGATTGGCCTTGCAGAGAATGTTACCATATTTTAATCAATGTAGTCACGTATTACGTTAACCGTTATCATATTTATGTAACTATACTATTGCTACCGTACTCTCATCGATAAAATAATGTGATTCAAGTTTAAAAAATAACTTCATTATGAAACAAACGAACAATGTAATTTAGGCTGCAATTGTGACCTGTTATGTATTTACACATTCAAAATCAAAGGAATCAAAGAGCTGAAAATCATCACAAATATACCAACATTAACATTGGTCTCACCAGAGAATGCGGGATCCCATCTGAAAAATTAAAAGTGAGCCCGGGATAAAATTGGGGATAGCATTGGGTGGATTGTATTTAGATCAGAGTCACAATTTACAAAAATACAATTCATTACTACCAAAACTTCACACAGAATCACCAGAAGTGTCCCCCTCATATGTCCCCAGAAGCTCTCACACCAAAAAAAACCCTAAAAAAATCCCCCCCCCTCGAATAGCCCCCCTGGAAAAAGTCTGACAATAAATAATTCCCCGTGGGGATTATTCGAGTATATACAATATTAATGGCCCATTATTTTTTTAGTAAGGCATATTTCATAAATGATAAATATATTAGAAACATGCTTGAAATTATTGATGAAAAATATTACCCCTTGAATAATTCACCCGCCTGAATAGGTAGTCTCCCCTAAAAATGTCTGATTGAGATATGGTACAAAAAGTGCCCCTGTGCAGGGGACCACTGACTTGCAGGGGTCGTAGTAGCCGTCCCAGCCGTAGACCACCGCCCTCACCGGGCCGCCGCTCAGCCCCTGCAGCTTCATCGGCAGCAATATGATAGTTGCGCCACGATTTGGCAACTTGCCAACATTCGCCAGGTTCTCCACTCCTGGAATATTCCTGCTTAGAATCACCTGTATGTTTTTGATGGATGTTGGTTGTGTCTTTTTTATTGACAATGGCAGGGAGCAGTTATGCACCCTGTAAAGTGTAAAGTATCAGGTAAAATGTTAATTTGAATTAAAAATAAAACAAATTATTACAGGATGACATTTTACATGACATTTTACAAATTACTTTACACTTTAAATGGCGCAGGAAAGCCACCGGATAAGTGAAATTTTTTTAAACAATTCTCACGTTGTGCACAGAATTTGCAAAGTCTAAATTTTGTGCAATGTCGATTGAAATTTCCTCCACAGCCAATGCAGTCATGCCGCGGTTATCTACGATCCACTGGGCTGCCGCTTCTGACAGACCTGATTTCAAGTGATGTTTTTAACTACATAAGGAACTTTATTAATAACTTAGGAACTTTCGATTGGAAATTTCTGAAACAGCTAGTTTATTTATTCTTTATTTTGCGTCTGAGGCTTGAAGAAACCTGCTGCAATAACTTTGATTTGATCTGTGCCAACCCCAGTTGTCACTGTGTTGTCAATAAGTTGTGATACTATTCAACTGACCAGGAAAATGCATTTTGTCAGGCCAACCATACTCATTCGGCACATCCCAATTTTCCCCCAGGTACTTTTTGGGGTCTGGCCAATACTTGCCGTAGCCAGTTCTGATGACAACAATGCACTGCTTGTGCAACTCCCCATGCTCTTTTTCCCAGTCTTGCACATCCTGTGTGAAAGAGGACATTTTACATTAACCAGATTGAAAGACACTTCATGAACCAGGGCCCAAACATTATTGGGAAGGCAGATTTCTGCCCTTCATGCCCGGAACCTGACATGACATGCCCTTCATGCCCGGAACCCGACATGCCCTTCATGCCCGGAACCTGACATGCCCTTCATGCCCGGAACCTGACATGCCCTTCATGCCCGGAACCTGACATGCCCTTCATGCCCGGAACCTGACATGCCCTTCATGCCCGGAACCTGACATGCCCTTCATGCCAGGCAAAATCTCATACAATAGGATTTAGTTCGTTCATGCACGCCCGGTGCCCATACGGCCACACAGATCCAAATAATGCCATTTCACTTGCCTGCACAGTGATGGCGTAGTCGGGGTCGCTTCTGTGTGTTTCTGGCACGTCGATGACACATGCCTCCCCCACCAGTCTCTCCATCGGCACCTGCGCCGGGGGGGGGGGGATATGAAGGAATGTGTGTTGAATAGAGCAAAGTACTACAGTCGGACAGTTTTAAAGTGAAATCTACCATGCGTGGTCACTAGGGAAAATAAATGCAACACAATACTATCAGTATGGGTGATTTGGTGGACGATATTCCATTGGAATACAATTGAAAAAAGCTAATACAATTCTAAACATGTTTTACTCAATGCAATGACCTAAAGATTTCCATAGCTTTAGTGCACACAAAATTACATGCATTTTTATCAATGTCCTACCGACTTAGCTGACTTCATTCCCCAGACTATGGTAACATTCTTTGGAAAGCATCTATTCAGTTCAACCAGTATATTTTATATGGTTTTGCATACCTTGTCAATGGTGTCCTAACTTTCATTTTTCTCCTTTGTGATGTGTATGGGTGCATCCATGTGTGTGCCAGAGTGGATCCCCACTGAAAATCTCTCAGCTAACATATAGACCAGGCAGACTGACCATTTGTGGGCTGTTTCCAATTTTTGGAAACAAAATGAAGATTTTATTTATAAAACAGGTTTCCAGTGATTTTTAGTTTTAACATCAGGTATTAACAACAGATAGCATTGAAAAAATCTCTGGGTGATTTATATTTAAAAAATCTCAGAAAATCTCAGAAAATATAAGATTTTCTGATATTTATATTTTTTCCATGATTTTCCAGAGAGATTTAATTATATTTTCTCTGATTGAGAAAATCTCTCGAGAAAATCTCTCTATACAACATCTGTGATATATTGATTTTTAGCAATGATTTAGCAATAATTTTCACTGGTGGAAAGTGAAAATTTGGTGAATAGTGAATGTTTGCAGGGTGAAGAAATATTTGATGCACCCATTTTGGTAGTTTGTCCCTATTTTTGAGGGTTTCTCTTCCCTTTTTCCATTCTATGGCTTGAAAAAGCTTATGTAAAAACTTATCTTGTGTACTTTCAAAAAGTATACATAAATGTGAGTACTGGTACCTTTTTCAAAGGAAATGTAAATGTATTTACCCAATACTCAAGTATATGCATGTTTGGGTAAATGTAAATATGTTTTAACAACGATGTTGACTGACAAGCTGCGACGATGGCAATGCCGCCTTCAACAGTAGTACAAAGCGTGCTGTCAGTAGACAATGTGTTGATAAAATTGTTGATGAAAAACTTAAACAAAGCTAAAGCTTAAACAACTAAAGTTTAAAAAATCAGCCTGAACTTGAAATACCAATTAAAACATAATTCAAGTTGAGAGATTCTCTGATTTTTTTGAACTGAAAGAGATTTTCTCAGAGATTTAATTATATTTTCTAAAATGACCCAAGAGATTTAATTATATTTTTTCCTTGAGAGATTTTCTGAGATAATATTTAATTATATTTTCTAAAAATTGGCCATTTTTTTCAATGCTAACAACAGATATGTCTCTATGTCAGCTTTTGTTTGAGTGAGTGATGATGGAGTATTTTTAACTAATTGTTGCACATACAATTTTTAATTATGATAAAGTTATTACCAGAGTATACAACCGACACAACCACTTCAGTGAAACTGATAAAAACATTCATTGGTTCACAGTGAGAACAAAAATATGAACCCATCAAATGGACACATGGGTACATAGATATTTGTCAACTACAGTTCATGGAGAACAAAAATAACTTATTACTCTGAACGAACATGCGTTTAAGGTTGATTTATGAGTATACTAATAAGTGTGTGTGCCGCAAAATTGTTTCATGTGAAATGTTAATTCCACTATGGGCAGTCGGCTTGCACCTTCTCAAATTCCGCAGCCGTTTGTGTATAATCTGAAATTTGGTGTGAACTTTTGCATTAGGTATTTTGATGCAAATTTTCATGCTGCAAATTTTTACTCTGTGTGAGAAAAGTTTTTATGTGTGAGAAAAGTTCTAAATTTGGTTTGTTAAAAATATGTGAAAATTGATGAAAATTAGAGAAATTCTTTAAAAAACAACGAAATGAACAACAAGAAATGAACTTAATTACAAATGGAATAAAATAATGGACTTAAAAACTCGAACACTTTTCACAAATTTTCCATCGTTCGCCCTTGCAACTCATGTGGGTAATTTACATCAAAATTCTGAACTAAATATACCTAATTCAAACACCAACCATCAGCTAGCAACTTGACAACAAAATTTTCCGGAACAGAAGTCGCAGTAGTGGCTACACCGTTTTGCTGTGGTGCTTTGACTGGATAAACTGGTATAGATGCATTCATGGTATATGTTAGATCTAATGGAACACATTTGAACAGTGGCACTCCATCTATGCTGGCAATCAGCCAACAGTTTATCACCAGTAATGAACGTAGAATTTTATTCATTTTGTTACAATTTTCGTTATTTTGCCGCTATTTCGGGCGATATAAAATGCGCACTAATCGTGTATAACATGAGCCGATGCGAACAAATTTTTTCGCAAAGCCTGATAAAAAAAATTGTTACACATAAAAACGGTACACAAAATCATTACACATGTATTATGCATTGCACTTTTGTGATTGAAACGCGCTGTTTAACACCAGTGCGTTCACATATTATAGAAAACATCCACGAAAATTTTTAGTACAGTTCTCCCGATGACCAGGGGGCAGTCCCAGACCCCGTAAAATGGCCTGTAAAATGTCAAATGTCATGCAAAGTGCCAAAAATAATGCAAAATGCCCTGCAAAATGGCAAACGTACGTTTGCCATTTTGCAGGGCATTTTACATGACTTTTGGCACTTTGCATGAAATTTGACATTTTACAGAGCATTTTACGGGGTCTGGGACTGGCACCAGGGACAAATTTTCCTTACAATCACTGGGCATAAGACAATCGAGTTCGAGGCGCTGCAGTAGCTGCGCGATTTTCGTGGAAATCATAGCGGCGAAATCACTGAGTATTTTTGCCTGCCTGTCGTCGCAGAGCTCAGCAGTCAGCAAATCCACTGTTTCCATGTAGCATTTGCTCGATCTGTGCGATGTAGATATTTACCACAGATTGTAAATTTGTAAATACCGTTTTTCCTCGAAACAGCCACCCTTGAATCATCCCCACCCCTCGAAAACCCCAAGGTGTAGATGAGCTGAGGAAAAAATAACCCCTTAACTCGAAATACCCCCGTCTTGAATCAGGTATATCATCTATGTAATGTACATGATGTACCGTATTACCTCGAAATACCCCCTGGGGCCAGATTTAATACTCCCTACAGATTTGTAGGGTAGGGCGTACGCCCGATAGATTTTTCAAAGTTCAGCCGCATCGACGCACATGCACCGAGAGCAAGGCGGTTCATAAAATACACGAAACTATCCCTTAAGGTCGCAGATATTGCAATACGACGGTTATCGCTTCGATTTTGGCTCGGAAATCACGATTTCGTCATTTCGTGGCCGTCTGCCAATTCGTTTTGTATTTTATTTTGTCGGGCAGGTTACTCGCATAATTCGCGCTTTTGTACGCTCGTGCATGCATTTCTTTCTTGTCGCTGCCCTCATGGTTTCGGTTGCAGACAGTGAACACTAAAAAAGTGACCACCTGACTACACAAAAGCGTGACCTATGCGAGTAACCCGCCCGACAAAATAAAATAAAAAACGAATTGGCAGACCGCCAAGAAATGACGAAATCGTGATTTCCGGGCCAAAATCGAAGTGATATAGGTACGTCATATTGCAATATCGGCAACCTTAAGGGATGGTTTCGTATATTTTACAAACCGCCTTGCTCTCGGTGCATGTGCGTCGATGCGGCTTAACTTTAAAAAATCTGTCGGGCGTACGCCCTACCCTACAAATCTGTAGGGAGTATTAAATCTGGCCCCAGGGGGTTTATTATTTCGCCAGCAAAATTTGAGGGGGGATAATTCGAGGGGGGGGGGGGTTTATTCGAGGGGGGGGTCTGTTATTTCGCCAGAAATTTTCGGAAATTCCCCATACGCAGACGTCGAAAAATCGAACAATTACGTCGATGTATATGTGTTTATAGGGATATATAACTGTATATACACACAAGCCCTTCCCTAACGTCACTTGATCATCACTCTTCACGTGTGTTATGCATTGTACAGATCACAAACTGCGGTATTTGTCATGTACGTTCTCTTTACACTCAGTTTAGGGGGTATTTCGAGGGGGGTTTACTATTTCCCGTTTGTGACATTTATAACCAGTTTTGGGTATTTGAAAGCCCATTCTTTACTATGATCTTTGCAAAAATTTCTGGCGAAATAATACTCCCCTCGAATAAGCCACCTCCTCGAAATACCCCCTCAAATGGTCACTCTGAAGAAATAAATCCCCTGGGGGGTATTTCGAGGAAGTACGGTATGTATATCGGTCGTAAATAGTGATGGAAAAAGCGCCAGACTTTTGGCGCCAAGCGCCAAAAGCGCCATGGCGCTTTTCGAACCCCCAGCGCCAAGCGCCAATGGCGCCAGAGCAAAATAGCGCCATGGCGCTTTTCTGAACCTTAGCGCCAAGCGCCAATGGCGCCAGAGGGTAATGGCGCCAAGCGCCAATAGCGCCAGCGCCAAAAAATTTTTCTGCAATTCGTTTGTAGAATAATGGATTCATAACTGCGACGCACCGCTGATGTCGTAGTGGTCAATTTAACTTCTGCCATTGAAGTTCAATAAACCACTACAATGTTTACATTTTTAAAATGCCCAGGGATATATTTTTCAGCCCAGCAATGTGACTGGGGAGCTTTCAATGGGGACTTCTTTGTTCCCCACACAGCTAAAAAGCTAAGGGATGTTTTTTTTTCTCATTTGGCTAACAGTTGGAGTTATTCTAGGGAGAGGACTTATTTTGGTAATTTATGGTATTTTTACTGTGCTACACAGAGCAATTTATTGTTAAAATGTATTTACTGTATTACCATGTGGGTTTATTATTAATTAATTCAAGGGGGGATATTTCAAGGAAATGCGGTATATGCATATATACATATACAAACTACTTTATATGTATTTGCTAAGGAAATTGGCAGCAAATAATACATCATGTACATTGCAGTCATGATGTACGTTATTAAAGATGGGAGGTATTTCGAGGGGGGTTAATTCAAGGAAATACAGTACCTATATACATTTGTCACCAAATTTTACCTAATCAATATTTAATAAATTTTAATGTCCCCTAACACAACTTACCTATATTTATCAATATTTATTCAGTTGTTCTCAAAATCGATCAACTGGATTGTGGATTTTCACTGTATTTTAACAATTTTTATCATCATGGTTGGCGCTTTTTTGGCGCCATTTAAAATGCCAGCGCCAGGCGCCAATAGCGCCACCAGAAAATGGCGCCAAGCGCCAAAAGCGCCATGGCGCTTTCCCAGATCCCGGCGCCAAGCGTCAATGGCGCCAGAGCGTTTTAGCGCCAAGCGCCAAAAGCGCCATGGCGCTTTTTGCTGTGGCGCTAGCGCCAGGCGCCAGCGCCATGGCGCTTTTCCATCACTAGTCGTAAATGCCGCCCGCAAAGAAAAATCGCTCAACCAAAAACCACCTTTGTCCCATGTGAAGGAACTTATTCAACTTCAATTAAGTAATTTACCCAAATTAAAACTCTTAAAATTAAATTGCTGATCTGAATGCTTATTGCTTCAGGGCAAATGAGGCGTACCTGCAGTGGGCGGCCAGAGGGCAATCCCAGACCCTGTAAAATGCCCTGTAAAATGTAAAATGTCATGCAAATTCACAACAGTCATGTAAAATGCTTAATTGAATGCCATTTCGCATGACTTTTCCCATTCCAAAACGTATTTTTCCTGAGTTTTTACACTTTGCATCACTTCTGATATTTATTTCCATGACTTTAGACAGTTTACATGCCATTTGACACATTCCAGGGCACTTTACATGCTCTGGGAGTGGCACCAGCATGCCATCGTCTCCGCGCACATTGTCGTTCCACACGTGCGCAGCGGCCGCCCACGCCCACGCGTTAGGGAATCTGAAAGCGCGCCTGATTTTCGCGTAGTGCGCGTCGACTAGCTTTTCGTCCGCTTCGCACGTGCCGTTGCTGATGGCGCTGAAGTCGAGATAGGTCAGAAAGTGAGGCATGTCGTCTGCTTCGTAACACAGGCCAGCCGCGATGACGTCTGCTCGGTTGCGTTGTTGTTAAAGCAGTCACCTATACTTTTTGAAAGTACTGAAGCACGGAAGACGTATTTCAGAAAGGCTTCTAATTATTAATATCGGCTTTTTCGACACATAGAAGGGAAAAGGTAGATAAGTGTTAAAAAAGCCAAAAATAGATGAAAATAAGCAAAAAGCACATGAACTAATGAATTGGAAAGTGAAAATGGGCAAAAGCCTCTTGAAAATTATTGATTTCAGTGGCAATTGGTACAACATTTCTCAAAAATACTCACTTTTTAAATTTCAAATTAATGACCCCCTAAGCCCTAACCTAGCTTTCTCTCATTGCACACAAAGTCATAGATCGGCTGTACGAGTGTATTCCAAACACTTTCCTCTGCTGGCGGGCACAACTGCAGGCAGACTCCACTTGGGGACAACTGGGTACTAAACATTCTGTTGGCGGGGGGGGGGGGGGGGTTAGGGGTGCTTTGCTCGTTTTTTTGATCACTCACAGCAAATAAGGAGTTCGTGAAGTGCATTGAAGTGGTCTCTGAAGTGCCTCTTTCTGATCACACTTCTGAGCCTGATCAGGCTCCGCACCTGTACGCACAAAAGCCCGGCGCGCACAAACGCCTGGCACGCACAAAATGAAAGTCCGGTACGCACAAACGCCCGGTATGCACAAAACTGTAGCTGTGTGTGTGCCACACAATGTGCGCGCCAGTCGTTTGTGCGGGCCGGTCATATGTGCGGGCGGGGCTTGTATCCTGGCTGGCTCCTAGGTTCAAACGGGATTGACTTTTTGGGATCGGGATCGGGATTGGCTTTTGAGATTTCGGGATCGGGATTGACCTTTCAGGATTGGGATCGGGATTGGCTTTTGAGATTTCGGGATCGGGATTGACCTTTCAGGATTGGGATTGGGCTTGGGATTGGCATTTTTCGGGATTGGGATTGTAAAAAATGCTCATACTGAAGGATTTTGTCTACTCAACTGCAAAAATGGGCTAAAAACACTTTTAAAAAAGTTTTTCATTTGACTTTTCAATCTTTTTACCGCTTTTGGCGCTTTTTTCGAGTAATAAAATGAAAAGTCATGTGACAAACAAATACTTTATTTCAAAATTAAGCGATCATTACGCCGGCAGTTTGCCGCTGGTAATTAAAAAAATTGCGGCCAGCGCCAAATCCCCCCAAATGCCATGACGCCAGAGTTTTTTGGAAGCATCCAGGTGCTCATGTATGGGGGGCAAACACAAAGTGGGGGGGGGCGTGAAAATCCCCTGCCCGGTACGCACAAATGACTGGTACGCACAAATGACTGGTACGCACAAATGACTGGTACGCACAAATGCCCGGTACGCACAGAGCATCAGATTTGTGCGTACCGGGCATTTGTGCGTGGCGGGCTCAATTTTGTGCGTGCCGGGCGTAAGTGCGTAGGAGGCCTGGCCCCCTGATCACGCCTGATCACCGATGGAATTCACCTCACGCATTTTACCACTGAATTATTTATAGTGAAAAATTGGAATTTCGTGAAGTGCGTTGAAGTGTCTGCGTGCGGGCACATCACCGCAGATCACTGTTTTTGCTGTTGCTTGGAAAATTTGTGCATGTAGGATTAGCTGTTCGAAGTCACGACACGATAAATAAAACATTTCTCACACCTTGACTGTGATTTTTCTGTGTCTGAAATGTGTATGGCTGGCGTTTTTCAACTGTTTACAAAACAACAACTTTTTTAAACGCCAGCATCAAAACCATTTTAAAAAACTGGAGGCAAAATTTTAAATACTTATTGACTAGATAGTTTTTTTGAAAAACTAAGCACTTAATTTTAGATAGTTTACACCACTTATTTTAGGTATACCTACAATATTGAAGTAACACAGTAAAAACATCATCTCGAACCCCTGCACTAACTCGCAGAAGTCAAACACAACTCTAGATACAAAAACCCTCCTAGCATAAGCCCTGTCCCTTTCGTGATCGGCGCGATAATAATCCCTCTGCTGTCCACGAAATTCTTTGAAGCTCAGCCGCGCGCACGTGGCCGCGTGAGGACAAAGGCCGAGCATTCCCGTCTGGGACCACTTATTCGCTGTCTTTGAAATGTCCAGGGGGCAGTCCCAGACCCTGAAAAGTGCCCTGGAACATGTCAAGTGTCGTGCAAAGTGTCCTGGAAAATGGAAAATACATGCA
Organism: Sphaerolaimus hirsutus; assembly: GCA_964036195.1. Classification (NCBI taxonomy): domain Eukaryota; kingdom Metazoa; phylum Nematoda; class Chromadorea; order Monhysterida; family Sphaerolaimidae; genus Sphaerolaimus; species Sphaerolaimus hirsutus. Next base: position 24,179,057 of record OZ038457.1, read on the forward strand.
AACTTTCTAAAGTCTTGTAAAATGCCCGGTAAAATGGCGAGTGAATTGGGCATTTTCGGGGACATTCTGCATGACTTTAGACACTTTGCACGACACTTTACATTTCACAGGTTGTTTTACAGGGTCTGGGAGTGGTACCAGCGGTTGAACGTTGCCGTGTGCTGGTGGCATCAGTGCCACGGCTATGGCAAACATCACGGCATGCTTCATAGCTATTTTTTCGCTGCTTTTGATTTGTGAGTGGCACACTTGTAGTGCTCGTTTGTTGTCAGTGCTTGCACAGCAAAAAAATAGGTAGGTTCATGAAGTGTGTGGAAGCGGGCTGGATGTGCGTGAAGCGGCCTCTGTGAAGACACTTCCACGCACTTCACCACGCATCACGAAATTTTTGGTGAGGTGTCTTCCACACACTTCACCTATCATCACAAAGTTCAAAATTTCGTGAAACGCGCTTCCCAACGCTGACGAAGTGAAGACAGTTCACAAAACATTTGTGCATCGTTGTGACACATGTCTGTGATGTGAAGTGTCTTCAGAACAAATTTCGTGAAGCGCTGGGAAGTGCGAGCCAGCTCGTCACATCGTCGGAAAGTGTCACCGTGAAGATACTTCACGACAATTCACGACGCATCACACACCAATTTTTTGCTGTGTTGGGTCTACTGACTAACGCACTTTGCTCTGAAATTAACCATATTCTCGCTGAAATACCATATTTCCTTGAAATACCCCTAGTGGGTTTATTATTTCGCCACCAAATTTTGAGGGGGTTAATTCGAGGGGGGTTATTCTTTGTCAGAATTTTTGTGAAGGATCAGAGTGAATAATATGCCTTTGCATACATACCTACATAAAACTGGTAAAATAACAGATGAGACAAAACATGATAAAAATATTTGCTAGGACATATATATGTGAACATCCACACAAACTACCGTATTTCCTCGAAATATTCCCCCACTGGATAACCCTCACCTTATCCTTATGGACCCCCACCCCCCCACCGCCGAAATACCCCAGTCTCAAAGAATGTACATCATGTCTACAATGTACATAATGTTGTAAGAGCGTTTTTACGATGAGAAAAACACCACCCCACAAATTTTTCAGACAAACAAATGCAATAATAATTCACGGAACGTAAACTACAATGTATTTCGTAAACCAAAACTTGAATAAATCCCCTCAGGTATTTTGGTGACTTTTCGTAGTCTACAGGGCTGGCATGGCACTGCGCAGCAGTTTCCCCTGCTGTGCTACACCCCGATAAAGCACAGCACTGCAAGATCGACGCCGCTGCACTGGCAGACCGAGTTTACCACGTTTTTAGCGGTTGTAGTGCTCTGCACAATTTCATTTCCTTATCCCATATTAAATGTTCATGTCAATGTGTGCCAATTCAATTAGATTTAGCTAAGTTATTTCTAGCCCATATGTAAACTACATCCCACGTGGCGCAAGGTGAGAGGGGAATTTCACATTTTCACTTTAAAATGCCGCAGCGCGGCGTGTGGATGCCTTTGAAGTCGTCAGCACACTGTTGTGACTTTTTGGGCAGCTCCCCATGTTGACTAGATTGTCGTGCGTCATCTAGTATAGGTGGGTGGTAGGAACAGCTTCTGATAATGCCCCAAGTGACAAGTCGCAGTCCAAAAAAATACATTTTCCGCCACCCCAGTATAAATATCCCATCACGCTCAGAAGGGTGGGGCCATCAGGCTGAAACCTTTCTCACGGGTGCGAGCCGACTGGATAGTCACAATAGTAGGTTGCGACGTTGAGGGTGATAAGCATTTGCGCTCGCAAGCATTCCGTTAGCTACCGTAACTCATGAATACAAACCCCCATGCAAAGTTTCCGCATGACATGTAGAAAATACTGTATATATCGTTTCACGCCAATGTCTTTCATTTCCATGAGCTTAATTAATCGCACTTAGTAATCTTATTAATTAGCATTAGTTGTAAGCTTGTATTAATTGCTTAATTATCTGTTAGTTTGATTTTCTATGATAATTCATGACATCATATTCGTTTTTAGTCATATTTCTTCCATTCCTGCTTTTTGTAAATATGCATTGCACTGCGCTATTTCCTGTTCTAGATTATATTAGATAAAGTAGGGATTTATAGGTAATTATGGAAGTGGTTAATTGTTTCTTGAGTCAGTTATTAATTAGTACATTAAGCCTTATGTCGCATGAAGCTACTAATTGATGCCATTAGTCGTTCTTTATCATTACCGCATGTTTTGCTAATCCAATTATTTATGTTTTTATAAGCATTCGTATCTTATGATTTTATTGAGTGCTTACATCAGAGCTTATGTGATTTGAAAGTGATTCTGTGCATTCCCGACATTAAGCCTTTTTTAGTTTTTTTATTCACGTCAATTATGGTAGTTTCATTCGCCTTATAAGTAGCTGAAATTGTTGTTTTTTTCACCAATCTTTTGACTTGTGACGAAAATTGATGTTTGCTTCTACTCTACCGCTAGTGTTCTTCCATCGCCCTAAAAAAATAAACTCTCTTCTAAAACTCAACTTGGACCCCCATTCTGTATTGACCCTAAGTACTAACTGTTTTTCCCTTAGTTTGCTAATTAACAAACTGCACTAATTACTGCGCTGCTTGTGCTAAGTGTAGGTGCTGTGCGTGCTGCGGGAAACGGAACAGCGTGATCCCCGTATGGTTCACTGCACGTTCTGCATAATACCGTCTTCGGACAAGTTTCCTTGAAATTTACACACACATTTATAACCTGGACCTTCGGGCTCAGTGCAGTGCACACCAGCGGCAAGCGGCCGGTGAAGTGGAGTGATAGGGAAGGTAGTGAGGTAAAAAGAGCTCTGAATTGTGAAGCCAAAAAACAGCTGAATACACGGATTCATGACAATGTACTAAATTATGCACTTGAGTACGTGAGTACAGAACACGTAATTTGGAATAATCAATAAGCAAATTCAAACAAATACGACTCAAACACATTGAAACGGCGAAAATTGCAGCGGAAATGATCGAAGTTGCAACGGGTATGGAAAGCGACAACTCTCACTTTTACTTTTACTCACTTTTATGTTTGTGAGCAAAAAATGGGTGTGTGATGCGTCATGAAGCGTCGTGAATTGTCTTCATGTTGACACTTCCCGACGCTGTGAAGCGCTGGTTGACACTTGAAGGCACTTCACGAACCATGCAAAGTATGCTGTAATAGTCCGTGAAGTGCACTTCATGAACTGCGGTCACTGTGATGATAGGTGAAGTGTGTGGAAGACATTTCACGAACAATTTTGAAAAACTTCGTGATGTGTGGTGATGTGTGTGGAAGTGTCTTCACAGAGGCCGCTTCACGCACATCCAGCCCGCTTCCACATACTTCATGAACCTATTTTTTGCTGTGTTTCCTGCGTACAGAATCAAAAAATACAAGCTGTTACGTTACATTTTCCCTTAAGCTGCGTTTACACTGCGACTTGTGCCGACAATTTTAAAAAGTGAAAAGTTCCATAATTTTGGAATAAAGTTCCATATATGCAATAAAATGCAGTGAAGCATACTCTCTAGTTCAGTGCACTCACATGCCAATTTGAAGATAAATCGTCCGTGTCGTTCCAGAGTTATAAGCATTTTAAAATTAATTAGGTTTTCGATCAAAAAAAGCGAACCGACAAGTGAAATATTTTTGAAATGCTTATAACTCTGGAACGACATAGACGATTTATCTGCAAATTGGCATGTGAGTGCTTCACTGCATGTTCTCGCAGATATGGAACTTTATTCCAAAATTATGGAAGTTTTTCACTTTTCTAATTGTCGGCACAAGTCGCAGTGTAAACGCATCTTTAGAAAAAATACTGGCGTTTAGGTTTACCTACTCAGCTTTTATGCAATGTAAAAGTAAAAACATCTTTCAATATCGTTTTCTGAACTCAGGGGTGAGTAAAAATTTCATATTTTACGTTTACATTCAGGTACTTTGAAAAAAGTTCATCAGTACTTTTAAAAACTCTATCACTAACTGACTTTACAATAGTGCTAATCATCACTGCCCTGTGGTGCCACTCCCAGAGCCAGTAAAATGTAAAATATAATACAAACAAAGTGTCAAATGTCATGTAAACAATCATGAAACATGCCAAACGTCCAGTAGAAACGAAAAAAATGGACATTTTGCAGGCATTTTACGTGGCTTTTGATATGTACTTTGCATGACATTTGACTACCTATTTACTATGGGGCGATTTTACAGGCTCTGGGAGTGGCCCCGAGATGTCTGCTTGCGTGCGCTCACTGGAAAATGCAAATGTGTGTTTTTATAATATTGTGTCCATAACCCGCACGGTATGTAATCTGAGGCCAGTCAGACCACCAGTATTGCACGAAGACCTGCTTTTGGCTGTAAACGGTTTATCGTATTTCCTTGAAATACCCCCAGGGGGTTTATTTTTTCAGAGTGAGAATTTTGAGGGGGGTTAAACGAGGGGGGGGGGGGGTATTTCGAGGGGGGGTTATTATTTCGCCAGAAATTTTTGAAATCCTCGTACTGAATTGTCGCTTGAAACGTAAGCAGACGTCGAAAAATGCAACAAAGATCGACATTTATAAGACTTGTATGAGTGTGTAGACGGTATAAACCCTGTTCTAACTTAACACAGACATTGTCTTAACGCGTGTTCTGCATTGCCCGGATGACTAAATTTGTGGGGGGGTGATTTCGAGGGGGGTGTATAAGTTCATAGTGTCCATTTTGAGGGGGGTATTTCGAGGGGGGTATTCAGAGGGGGTGGGGGTATTTCGAGGAAATATGGTATGTCTAGTCTTTCAAATTCAAACTACTCACGATAAATGTTTTTGTTATGTTTCATGAACTATCGTGTAAACATTGAAAAAAGAAAACTAGATATACTAGGCAGGCCACAAAGTATGTGGTACTAGTAACGATGGCAAAACCTCTCGAAAAAAGTACCTAGGTATTTAAATTTTTAAGCATTTTTTTCAAAACGACTTTTCGACTTTTCGAATTTTTTTCCAAAAATAGTTTTCAAATTTTTGAATCAAGTTTTTGAATTTTCGAATTTTTCAATATTTTTCATTACTTTTCGAATTTTCGAATCTGTTTGGTACTTTTCGAACTCTTTGTCTGACTTTTGAATACATCTTTATGTTTTACAGCCTTACCGCTGTGCGCTGTTAGTGTTACCGCATAAGTGGGGAGTTCCGTTCCAAAAGTTCACAAGCGCCAAATCCAGAAAAATCGAGTTAAGCGTGGATTTGACCTCCACGTATAGTTTTTCACATTTCAGACAACAATCTGCGTTATAGTCCATTTCGTTCCCGAGATACAGTGGTACCGATTTTCAAAAAAAATTTCACATCGAAAGTTCACATATCCATGACCAGTCCCATATGAAAAACAGGACTTTCACATCGAAAATGCATAAATCCATCTCAGACCACTGGAGTTTCATATCGAAAATGCACATATCCAAAAAATAGTTTCATTTCCAAAAATGCACGCGCGCTTCGGAGCGGCCGCGAAGAGCTGGCCGGAATTTCCATACAAAATAAAGTTTCATTTCCAAAAATGCATACGTGAATTTCCAAATCTATTTTGCACTATAGATCAAATATGCGTGTATATATTGATCTGAAAATTGAGGTAGAGGTACTTTTAGACACGGGCTTTGCAGTAGTGTGATTCGTTTTTGCCTGTGACGCACCGTTAAGAAGTTATTCAACATTTAATTTCAAATGTTCAGATTTGTTCCAAATTTTGGGTGACTTACAAAATCTCACATGACTCCCTAAATATTTCCCGGCCAACAAAATTTGCAGTTACAAAAATTCTAGAGAAATGTCGGATCTATCTGAAAATGGCAAGGCAAGCTTTGTCGCCCAAACATAGCGCCGTCAGGGCCATCGTCAAACTTTAAACTGCGATTTTGAAAAATTGAAAATTGTGGATACAGTCATCCCCGGGTTATCGGGTGGAGTGAAATTTCTGAAAACATACCCGGTAATGCGGGGAACCCGATAACCGGGGGACCTGATGTAGAAGCGCCATGACGCTGGCGCCTGGAACTAGGCCCTAATTAAAAGAACCATCATTTACAACACTAATTAGTGAATGTAAATGCTATTGAAATGCAACGTTTCACCATTTACTGGGCATTTGTCGATGCTCGACCATGACGGGCTTCTTTGGGTTTGTTGAATGCTTCAAATAACCGATAACTTTATATGTAAAAGTGCTATTTTTTCATAAATCCCACCCGATAACCCGGGAATGCGGGGAAACCTTCAATCCGGGGAATTTAGTTCACACATGTCCCCGTTTTTCAAAATTCCACCCATTAACCCGGGGAACCCTATAACCGGGGGAACCGTTAACCCGGGGACCACTGTATATGCATTTTTGGAATGAAACTCCCCAAGTATTTTGTTCTGCTGCTACAAAACATCCATGTGAATATGATTTTTTTAGTTAAGTTTCTGCATTTTTACTCATTTTCAACAAAAATCGATTTTTATGTATTTTTTTTCACCTCGTGATTAAAAATTTAAAATTTCGAAAATGTTTTCCATTTCTGTTTCTGTTTTCTGCCAAGTGCAATGTTTTTCCGTTTGAATTTCTGGCAAATGCAAAAAAAAATTTCCGTTTCCGTTTTCAAAGCTATTCTAAGCTATGTTTTTTTTTGTCAGGACTAGAATTTGCTGTAACGTTTGGTTAATACCGTAAATACTCGAATAAGTCCCCCCCCTCGAATAACTCCCCCCTCGAATAAGTCCCCCCTCAAAAAATTCTGAGGAAAAAATAACTCCCCCGGGGACTTATTCGAGGATTTACGGTATATGCCGCCAGCGTGTTTGTTGCACACTCTTTTTAGATAACTCCAAATTTAGGCCACATTTGACTGGCAGACATGAAACGAGTCAGCTTTCCTTCTTTTATGTACGAGTAAGATATGTCTCAAATTCGAATTCGAACGGACGGATCCTGTTCGATTCACAGTTTATTAAAACGGATTGAACTTTCAAATGTAAAAAATAAATGGATTAAGCACGGATATAAAAATACACGGTCGGAAAGCTATGTAGATATCTCGCTCAGACAGTGCTAACGAATTCCTAAAAAGGACAAATGTGATAGATATCCGGTATGTTAATTTGGCACACGTCAGGTTACGTATTATACAAATGAGGTGAAAGACGCAGGATTTACAGTTGCGTTACTCATTACGTCTGTGGAATACAATTAAGCAACTGGAAATGATCACAAATGTGTCAACTAGTGTACTTGTGATCATTTCCGGTCGATTTATTGCATTCCGCAGCGATAATCAGTGACGCGAACCTGCGTTTTTCGCTCTCATTTGTCTGAAACGCAGAGCGACTTGGACGTGGGCCAAATTCACATGTGACCCTATCGTTAGTTTATACCGCACTCGTACAAAAATTCCTTAGACCATTGACTTCCATAATGTCCGCCGAGTTTTAATGTATTATTTATTTACACGCGCAAAATCATATGTATCAAAGAGCTGAACATGATCACAAATATTCCAACATTAACGTTTGATTGGCCAGCGAATGCGGGATCCCACCTGAAAAATTCACAGTGTGTTAGCGATAAAATTGGGAATAACGTTCTGTCAGCTGCATGCCGATAAGTGATGTAAAAGCGCCATGGCGCCATTTTGCTGTGACACTATTGGCGCTTGGCACTAAGCGTTACAAAAGCGCCATGGCGCTTTTTACGTCACTGACGATCAGTTCGATTCTGTCGAGCAGAGCTCCAAAATATTTGAGCTGTCTTTTAACGTTTTTGTGACAACAAAAATGTCGGTTTTTCTAACCATTTATTGTGATGAAAATCAACTTGATGAAGAAATAATTCCCCGGGGGAATTATTTAAGCAAATGTGGTTCAACGGTGCCCCTGCCCACTGACTTGCAGGGGTCGTAGTAGCCGTCCCAGCCGTAGGCCACCGCCCTCACTGGGCCGCCGCTCAGCCCCTGCAGCTTCATCGGCAGCATTATGATAGTGGCGCCACGGTTTGGCAACCTGCCAACATTCGCCAAGTTCTCCACTCCCGGAATATTCCTGCTTAGAATTACCTGTATGTTTTTGATGGATTTTCTGGGCATTTTTATATGAAAAACACATATTTATAATAAGTGGGCATTTTATTGACGATACTAACATTGTGCACAGAATTTGCAAAGTCTAATTTTTGTCCAATGTCAAGCGAAATTTCCTCAGCAGCCATTGCAGTCATACCGCGGTTATCAACGATCCATTCGGCTGCCGCCTCTGACAGACCTGATTTCAAGTGAATTTTTCAACCAGATAAGGAACTTAAGAACTTTAAATTGGAAATGTATTTTTTTAACTTTTGAAACTGAGATGAAATGTTAGCCTACAGCCTTCTTAGCATAGACACCTTTTTGTTGTTGCTGAACAGTTGAATACCTGAATTACATCACATCAGTTGATAACTTGATAGAATGCATTCATATGTACGATGAATTTGGTAAGTCCGTTTGTTCTGAGTAAAAAAAATTGCCACCTCGAGTAACTCCCCCTTGAAAAACTCCCCAGTCAAAAACTACTGACGAAAAAATAACTCCCCAGGGGTCTTATTCAAGGCACAAGAAAATACGATAATTTCGAAAATTCAAAAACTGCTTTGTTTAAAATTTGGAAGTCATATTAGAAAAATGCTTTAAAAATTTTTTTTTTGCTTTAAATGCTTTAAAAAGTCATTTGCCCACAGTTTTTGCCATCATTAGTTACCAATAAGTTGAGAAATTATCCAGCTCACCAGGAAAATGCATTCCTTCAAGCCAGCCATACTCATTTTTTACATCCCAATTTTCTCCTAGGTACTTTTTGGGGTCTGGCCAATACTTTCCATAGCCAGTTCTGATGACAACAATGCACTGCTTGTGCAACTTCCCATGCTCTTTTTCCCAGTCTTGCACATCCTGTGTGAAAGAGGACATTTTAAATTATCCACAGTTGAACCATATCCACATGTTTCATTCTACTTGACAATACATTGTGCATTTTGTTGAGGTTTGTTGAAAGACACTACATGAACCATGCCCCAAACTTTATTTTGAAAGCAGATTTCTGCCCTTCAGGCCCGACACCTGACATGCCCTGTATGCAGGGCAAAATCTCCTACAATGGGATTTGATTCCCTCATACACGCCCGGTGCCCACAGATCCACTTCAAGTCATTTCACTAACCTGCACAGTGATAGCATAGTCTGGGTCAGATCTGTGTTTTTCTGGCACATCGATGACACAAG
>OZ038457.1:24188572-24271783 GCA_964036195.1 Sphaerolaimus hirsutus
AAAGTAAAGTATTTTATATTTACTCATTCCTTACGTGAAGTAGAATTTTTATACTTTTACGCTGCATAAAAGGCGAGTAAACGTAAATAGCAGTATTTTTAGTCCAGGAAAATGTAAAAGCGAGTAGGTATTTTTACCGATTTTGAGTAAACATACCTATAAGGGAAACAAAAAAGTGAGTGAAAGCTAACATGAGAGTCGTCACTTTCCCTACCGTGTTTACTCAGTACCAGGGTTGCAATAAAGTATTTAAATACTTTTACCCTGAAACACCGGGTTATTTAAGGAATTTATACTTATGTGTACATTTACGTTTTCTGAAAATATCTGTAAGAGCGTTTTTTACGATGGGAAAGACACCACCCCACAAATTTTTAGACAATCTAATGCAATAATAAATCACGGAACATATACTGTTATGTGTTTTGTAAACTAAATTTAAATAAATCCCCTCAGGTATTTTGGCGACTTTTTGTAGCCTACGGGGCCTGTGCGGCATGCGCGGCCATGCAGTGGGCTGCGCAGTACCCCGACAGAGCACTGCATCGCAAGATCGACGCTGCTACACTGGCAGACTGAGTTCACACAGAATGTAGAAAATATTGTACATATTGTTTCACGCCAGTGTCTTTCATTTCCACAAGCTTAATTAATCACCTTTATTATTCTAATTAATTAGCATTAGTTGTAAGCTTATATTAATTGTTTAATTACTTGTTAGCTTGATTTCCTATGAAAATTTATTTTTATGACGTCGTATTTGCCTTTAGCCATATTTTGTTCATTCCCGTCCTTTGTAAATATGCATTGCACTGCGTTGTTATTTGTTTTAGATTATATTGGATTAAGTAGGGATTTGTAAGTAATTATGGAAGTGAGTAATTGTCGTGCCAAATGAGCCAGTCATTAGCATGTTAAGCCCCATGTCGCATGAAGCCTTTTTAATTGTCGCTATTAGCCATCTTAATTATTACCGCATATTTTGGTAGCTTAATTAGTTACGCTTTTTAGGAGTATTTGTATGCTATGATTTTACTAAGTATTTACATCAGAGCTTATGTGATTTGGAAGTGATTCTGTACATTCCTAATATTATGCTTTTTTAGCGTTTTATTCACGTTGATTATGGTAGTTTTATTCACCTTATAAGTAGCTGAAATTGTAGTTTTTGCCCCAATTCTTCGACTTAGCGAAAATTGACTTTGCTTCTACTCTGCTGCTAGTGTTCTTCCATCGCCCTAAAAAATAAACTCTCTTCTCAACCCCAACTTGGACCCCCTTTTGTATTGGCACTAAGTACTAACTGTTTTTTCCCTAAGTTTGCTAATTAACAACCGCTCTAATTACTGTGCTGCTTGTGCTAAGTGTAGGCGCTGTGCGTGCTGCGGGAAACGGAACAGTGTGGACCCCAAGTGGTTCACTGCAAGTTCTGCAAAAACCTACTGTCTTCGGACACGTTTCCTTAAAATTTACACACACATTTATAACCTGGACCTCCAGGCCCAGTGCAGTGCACACCAGCAGCAAGTAGCCGGTGAAGTGGAGTGAGAGGGAATATAGTGCAGTAAAAACGCTCTGAACCGTGTAGCCAAAAAAGAGCTGAATACACGGATTCATGACATATCCTTATGTTTTCCTACTGAAAAGTACCGGGTACCAGAAAACATAAAATTTAAATGATTTTACCACAAATATTTGACAATTTAGAGAAAGCGCACCATACAACAAATCTATTTGTGTGTGTATTCATATATTTTCACATACTATTCAAATGTGAATAGCATGATTCTCCAGTAATAAAAAAAACATATTTACGTTTACTCGAAATACCCTGTTATTTGGGTATTTACACGCACCATATTTCCTCAAATTACCCCCACCCCCTTGAGTTAACCCCCCCTCCCTCGAAATACCCCCAGGTGTTTTCAAGCTGAGAAAAAAATAACCCCCTTCTCGAAATACCCCCATCTGGAATGATATACATCATGTATGATGTGTATGCACATGATGTATTTATTGATGCCAATTTGCATCGCAGATACACATATACATTAATATGTGTACAGATGTACGTCTAAATACCTGATATGTCCCGATATATCCTATTTACCCATGTTTATTACCGGTTTTGGGTATGAAAAAGCATACTGTTTACTATGAATTTCCTGAAAATTTCTGACAAAATAATAAACCCCCCTCGAATAAGCCCCCCCGAAAAAAATACCATTTTGTTTTGTTACGTTTTCCTGGCCAAAATACATGGGTAGTATTTAGTTAAGGTCCATATTAAGTTCTCATCATGTTTGTACATAGATCACTTTAGCATTTTTTTCCAATGCAACTTTGAAAACAGAAAAAAGCGTCCTTTGCAAGTATTTATGACTTCAAACGTTAACACGTGTGTTCTGCATTGCCCGCGCAAACATTGAAACAGTCTTTTTACACAGCTTTTTTGAAGAAAAAACCATTGGTTTTTCAAAACTGGGTCACTAGAAAAACGTTTTTCCCCATCACTAAGTGGGGACCCAACAACACCCCTACAAAATACCTGTTCCAACGCTAGAGATAATATACCTAACTATATTCGGATTAATCTGCAGACTGCATTCTTATGAATGGACTTCCAGTGCCCTGCGTTTTGCCTACGTTGCCATGCTTGCTACATTTGTGTCAATGAAAATAAGCGGGTTCGGTTTGAAAAACATTTCAAATTTTTGTACAATTTTACAACAACAAAAAATAACCAATTTTCATCAACAACAAACAACAACAAAGATTAGAATTTTATACAATTTCTTTATTTTGAAATTTTCCATTTTATTCTTCAATTTTCCATTTCATTTTTATTTTATTTTCATTTTTCCTGCGATTTTGCCAACCCTTCACATGAGTAGCTACTGTATTTTACAGTGCTTGTGCTATAACTGCAAATTTAGTGGATTAATGTGCACTCTAACATTTCAATTTTACTTTACTGGAATTTATGCATCATAATTGAAACAAAGTACAAACCTACCAAAATCCCATAGATATGGCATGGTCATGACCCATTCTCACAGTGCAGAAACGACTGGCTGCATTACGTCCACAACCAGGCATACTGATGGGTGCTGATTCTTTGCAGAGCTGAGTGCTGATCTTTTGCCCTTCCCACCAACGTGGATCTTGATATACTTCCTCTAAAAGTGTGAGACGGTTTTTTGCAGAGTTGTTAAAATTCTGGTATTTTTGGAAAGCGTAAATGTAAATACACTTTCAAAATGTATTTTTTACATCGATATTATCAACAAAATCATCATGTAACATCATCATAATCCTCATAAAATAATGACACGTGACATAAATACAGCAACACAGTGGTGTAAATGGCTGTTTGAGAAAATGGCCATTTGAGAAAATACATAAATAAATATTATCTCTGAATATTATGTAGATATGTATGGCTATTTACACAGGTCCCGGTCGGGGACCGGGACCCGGCAAGAAATTAAAAAAATACAAAAATTAAAAATTGGTTTCTACGGGTTATTTGCATGTTAATTAAGGTAATTATAACCAAATAAGCATGCGCAAAATTTCCGCAGGACGTTTAAACACGCTGACGAATTTTTGTCTGGACGGTATGTAAAAGTTTATTGATTTGGCTCAATTTTTGCATGCGTGTACTCATGCGTGTAGTGACTTCGCATGCAAAATTTCAGCTTGGCGTGGTTAGCGGTTGTCATTTTTTTCACGCTTTTAATTTTTTCAATCACTGTATTTTTGTACAGTGCTTGAAATATTGTCAGGGTCGGGTCCCCGGCAAAATCAAAATGTCCCCGATCGGGGCCGAACGTCCCCGGATAGAAAATTTTTTTTTCAGTAAACAAAGAATTTTTGTCCCCGATCAGGGTCGATCGGCCCCGGTACCACACAAAAATTAATGGTACTTTTTTGCAGTTTGTGGTAATTGTCCCCGACCGGGGCCAAACGACCCCGGTAAGAAATATTTTTTTCTGTAATTAGAAAATTAGTGGCCCCGGTCGGGGTCATTCGTCCCCGTTTGTAAAATTTTTTTTCTACACCACTATTTTTGGGAAATGAAGCTTTTTTTGCGTCATTTCGTTCGTTGTCCGTTTTTTGTTTTCATTTTTGTTTTTCAGCGGTTCTCCTGAAACTGAAACCTGAACAACAACCCCAATAGTGCGGCACTTTTTGGCACATTTTTGCGGTCATGAAATCAAGAGAATTGCACCCTCCAATAGATGGGTGGGTAAAAGTTGATGGGAAAATAGAACATCTATCTGTTATCTGTTTGCATATGGCCTGCAGCACCATTTTATATCTCCAAATGATTGAGATTGCGATTTACGATGACCCGTGGTGCACAGCGGGAATTACTTTGGTAGGTTATGCGTTTGACCATTTTTTACAATCAGGTATTTATTGTGGCATTATCTCTATTTTGCAATGGGAAAAGGGTCAGTGAATGAAGCGGCATAGAGTGAACTGTTGTATAAAAGGAGAAACTTTAGCACTCTTGTCATTTATTTGTTATTGTTACTACCGCACATCTATTTCAACCATTATAAATAGCAAGGATGTCAGTCATTGGCTCCGTGGCATACTTAACCGGAGCCGTTATTGGTTTGTTTCCTGATTGAGTTTTGTTTTTGGGCTGTTGCAAAAGTTTTTACCATTTTCCGATCCCGATTTCGATTTTCCGATTGTCCATGGAAAGGCCATGGAAGTGTAAAGTTTTTGTGCAAAATTGAATACAGAGAGTGACAGTCATGACAGTGTAGAAGGCACTGTTACAATTTTGTTCATGGTAAAAATATACAGTAAATGAAAAATTAAATGTGAAAAGTGTACTGTAATTCAATTAGTGAATTGAAAAAGATTGTTTCAATGTTTTGCAAAATGTTCAATCACAATCTTTCTATTTCTTTTTAAATGTTTTAGTTTTAAATGTTTTGTTTATTTATATATTATTTTATCATTGTAAAGTGTATCCCTTGTATCCCATCCCACTCAGATTTTGCTCCAAAGGCTTTCGATTATGTGCGCAACAGCACTGAGGTGTTGTCGCGTTTGCGTTTCCGCCGCTCAGTTGGCGGCAGTTCGGTGCATTTGCACGAGACGACCGAGGCGCCCGCCTGGCTGGCCGAGGCGCTCAACGGGGCGAACACGACGCAGCTGTGCACGACGGCCATGTGCTAGCTCTTCACCTAAGTGGTGAGTGCTCCGATTTTCTGTGCTTACTTAGTTAAGGTAGTGGATGGCGTCGCACGATTCCTGCATGGTACTTTAAGATAGTGCACAAAACCTATCACTTAGAAATTGTTGTCGAAATCGGTAGAGCTGCTGCTGCTTCTACTTGATTGAGAACTTGAATACCCCCCTTGAATAATACCATCTCCACGTAAAGTACGGAAGCTCAAATGAATACCTGTTTTGCATCACTCAGTAGATGAAGTTGTCCTTGAAAAAAAAGTAAATACCTACCGTCCCCTTGAATAATTCCACTGTACTTGAAAAAGTCCACATTGGATATTTGCGTACTACACTCAAGAGTGAGATGTTATTGATAATACTGTTGTTCTTAAATGGGTTTGACTTGTTTGTCGCATTTCTTTTACTGTGCTCAAACTGCTTAAAATTGCATGGTATCTGCATACCACGCATCAATAATTCCAATCAGATGTTTCATTGCCAAAATGAACAGAGTTAGCGAATTTCCTCGAAATATCACCTCTCGAAATATCCCCCTTAAAGGTAAGAGTTGACTTAGGATGAAATAACACTCTGTTTCACGCTGTGTGAAACATATCAAACTACCGTAATACCTAGAAAAAACCCCATTGGGTTTATTATTTCAACATGAAAGGTTGAGTGGGGTTTCTTCGAGAGGGTGGTTATTGTTTCATCGTGGTTATATATTACAGTGCTAGTGTTTTTTCCTTATCCATCTATTGCAACGCAGAAAGATCTGCACAGCACGTCAGCGATGCACGTGCTGGTTGACGGACATCTCATCATAATGGCCGTCATCATTCTCGTGGCCATTGGTGCAGCTTTTTTCACCTACTAAACACCTTCCCGGACAAGTTCACCACCCATTTTTTAATTTCACTTCTAACGCAATATCTCCGTCCATGGGGGTGTTATAAGGCTGAAACTTTGTATATATAAAGTTGTAAGACCCCCTTACTCCCCAACAATGGGGGGAGGTGCGGCGCCTCACTACAGGGTGGGTCGCCCTATATGCAACAATTTTTTGTGGCGTTTTTGTTGTCCCAAGCAAGTTCACCACCCACTTGATTAGCTACACTTTGAAGGCTATATCTCCAGCTGTGAGGGCGGTAGAAAGCTGAAATTTGGGGGATGTCTTTCCAACAACCCCCCTCACAATACACCAGTGGGGCGGCTGCCGACGACCCACTTAAGCATGGGTCACTGCATATAAAGTTGATAATTTTTTTAAGAACAGCCCAAGTGTCCCAAACAAGTTCGCCATTCAAATGCATTACAAAAAATACTGTGAGAACATACCTGATATAAAATTGAATCAAGTTCTGCTCATAAAATTTTTTTCAGTAGGGCACCCACCCTGTCCCATAAACAGCAGACTGAAAATTTCACTTTAAACCAATTTTTTGTATCAGACTTAAAAAGTTGGTTTACAAAGTTCACTAGGGGAGGGTCTAAGGTTCAAAGTTATGTAAACAACATAACCTCTAAAATGCTTCCATAAGGAAATTTATTTGGGGTGAATACAAAAGTGAAAATTGTGTCAAATTTTGTTCCTGAAATGACATCATTTTGACTTCATAGAATTCACCCCAAGTAAATTTCCTTATGGAGGTATTTTAGAGGTTATGTTGTTTACACAACTTTGAACCTTAGACAATTCTCTAGTGAACTTTGTAAACCAACTTTGTAAGTGTGAAACAAAAAAATGGTTTAAAGTGAAATTTTCATTCTACCGTTTATGGGACAGGGTGGGTGCCCTACTGAACAAAATTTTTTTTGGCTGAAATAGTGTTCCAACCCGATTCAGTTTTATATAAGGTATGTTGTGTCAACATTTTTCAATGCAGTTGGGTGATAAACTTGTTTTGGGACACTTGGGCTGTTTTTAGAAAATGGTCAACTTTTTATGCAGTGACCCATGCTTTAGTGGGTCGTTGGCAGCCGCCCCACTGGTGTATTGTGAGGGGGGTTGTTGGCAAGACATCCCCCAAATTTCAGCTTTATACCGCCATCACAGCTGGAGATATGGCTCTCGTAGTGCAGCCAATCAAGTGGGTGGTGAACTTGTTTGGGACACCAAAAACGCCAAAAAAATTGTTGCATATAGGGCGACCCACCCTGTAGTGAGTCGCCGCACCTCCCCCATTGTTGGGGAGTAGAGGGGTCTTACAACTTTATATATACAAAGTTTCGGCTTTATAACACCCCCATGGACGGATATATTGCATTCGAAGTGAAATAAAAAAATGGGTGGTGAACTTGTCCGGGAAGGTGTTTACAACAAGTTCATGCAGGGCAATCGCGTCCTGCATAAAGTGTGAAATTTTTTGAATGGACAGTTGTTGAAATTTTTTGTTCTCTGGCGAATTTTTGAATTTGGCAAATTATGAAATTTGTTTAAAAATACTATGATATTTGTTTTTGTGAGTAGTCTCATGGTATTTTATATTATTGATTATTTATTTGTCTGTTTTATACTTGTGTAACTTTTAAAGCGTTGGTGTAAAATTGAAATTGTATTCAGTGTAAATTAAATACACCATGCGCGTTGAATTTTTGGCGCCCAATTTCAAACAAGAATGCAAAATCTGCCATTCAAATGTTTATTGCAAGGATTGTGTTACTTAATTGTTTATGCACTCATCACATGCAACCAACGATGGCAAAAACACACATATTAAATACGGAAACTCAATGAGTTTCCGTGTTTTTGTTTAACACGGAAACACGGAAACTCAGCAATTTTGAAAAACACGGAAACTCAAATGAGTTTTTTTTCAGAGAACATGGAAACACGGAAACACAGAAAATACGGAAATGTTTTTTTGAGTTTTCTTCAGGCACATGATTTGAACTGAACAATGTGAGTATGAACATACATAATGTATGTGTGTATAGTATTTTTATATGTATTTACATGAGTCAGTTAATCAGGCTCTCAATAAACATGTTTCTGATGAGCTGACATGGTTTTTGCAAAAGAATGTGATGATTTGAATAAAAAAAAGATTTTGCTGCTGTCAAGTTTTGGTGTGGTTTTTGAAACAAGGCGGTGTACTTAGCATGCCAGTGTCCACTGACAGTGTGGAGGGTCCCTCAAGCCAGTG
Organism: Sphaerolaimus hirsutus; assembly: GCA_964036195.1. Classification (NCBI taxonomy): domain Eukaryota; kingdom Metazoa; phylum Nematoda; class Chromadorea; order Monhysterida; family Sphaerolaimidae; genus Sphaerolaimus; species Sphaerolaimus hirsutus. The sequence continues at coordinate 24,196,915 of OZ038457.1, forward strand.
CCCAGGATATTTGGCGCTAGGCATCTCCATATGAACCAATTTTCCCTTGAACATGATTTTTTGTTGAAATTTAATATGAGGTGTTTTGGGACGGGTAAGTAAATAGTTCAGATACGTTGAAGGCTTCAACGATGTGCATGTTTGAGTATAGTTGCAGTTTAATCACACAGTACAACATACAGTGCACATCCATTGAAGTTTTTTTTTGTACAGTGTGAATTGTCTTTTTTTGACATTTTGTTGATGCTTATGCTGTGGAGTGGACATGCTTATTTTTTGATTTTGTGGACTGTTGTGGACATTTTTGTGGACTTTTTGACACATGAACAAATATGCAGATCCTCAATATGTGGAACATCTATATCAGCAAAACCTATAGCAAAACCTATATATGATAAGAAAACCCCTGTTTTCTCATCAAAATGCTGTAAAATGCAACTTTTTGTTAGAAAACTGAGTTTTTACCAAAAAACTTGAGTTTTTACAGGAAAACTTGAGTTTTTTCAAAAAACACTGAAATAAAACACGGAAACTCAAGTTTTTTTCATGAAAAAAACTCAAAACACAGGTATTCATTTAAAAAAAACTCAAAACACAGAAAGTGTTTTTTATTTGAGAACTTACCCATCGTTGCATGCAACGTCTGTTTTACGGGATTTTGGTCATATTGTTTTCGCGGGGTCAATGGTGTGTGTTGAAAATTATGTCCGGCCGTATACTCGGCGAACAGTACACTTAGCATGGAAATGCACTTTGAAGCTAAATGCATTCAGTAAAAACAAAACAGTAAAAACAAAACAGTATTATGTTGTTTAGTGTATTTTCATATATGGCTTTGTTATTCGCTACTTTTTTTATTAGTATGAGTTGCTATAATTTTATTCTATTTGATTCTCTGGACGGGAATTCAGGTGGACGTAATTTTTTGCACACGATATTGACCCCGCAAAAATATAATATAGCAGAAGTCCCATAGCTTGACAGACAATCGCGATAATGTAAACTGTTTATGATGGACACTTTGTGAGTGAATGGCACATGTGGGCAAGTAAATGTTCTTTCATATGTGCACTCCCTGCAAAATCGTCACATTCTTTTGAAAATTCATTTGTAGCTCTTGAACAACAGAAATCATTACAATGGGTTTCGTCAGCTTCATGACCATGGCGGCGCTGCTGTTTTTTTCTGTTTGTTTCACTTTTTATATTTTTTAAATAAATGTTTCTGAATGATGGAACATCTTGTTAAATCTTGTTAAAGTAGTAAAGAAGTTACATTCACACACTACAGTGTGTAAGTTCAGTGTAGTTCCATTTCGACCCTCTTCCTTTTGGTTTAGTCGAAGTTTGGCATAGTTAAAAGAAGACTGGTGCATGAAATGAGCCCGTGTCATCCGACCTCTAAACCCATCCCACATCTAGACCTAACGCACATTAAATTTTGTGTCAGCCGTGTCAACGTGTAACCCCACCCCAGCAATCTTATTTATCTATCTATCAATGTATCTATCCTGGCAGTCATTTTTTTGGCAACTTTTCCCTGAACCCCCCCCCTCGAATTGCCTAGCTATTTATGTATCTGGAGCGCTTTTGAGTAATTTTTATCTAATTTACATCAAAAATTGGAAATTTTCATACTTCTTATAGATGTTCACCTTCCAAATCATTAGGTCATGTGTTTTATTGCCTACTGTCAGCATGCCGGGTATAATTAAATGTGTCAATTAAATGTGTGCGGTTTCCCGGTCTAAATTTGGTATCGGTTAAGCATGGCCCATGAGATCACATTAAAATGAATAGCCTGTAATCCATAGGTTTGACGGAAGCATCCTTGTTGGATAATGAGAGCAGCACAGACGTGCTGTCTCGCAACCGGCGTAACGTTGATATTCATCTGAGCAACACAACCGACGGTTGGCTGGCCGAGGCGCTCAACGGGGCAAACACGACGCAGCCGTGCACCACAGTCATGTGCGCGCTCTTCACCAAGCTGTACGACCTCACCGCCAAGATGCAACAGTTACCCCAGATGGTGAGTTCCGTTTAGTAGTGGATGTCATTGCCAATTTCTGCGTGGTACGCCAAGATAGTGCAAAAAACCTATCACTTAGAAATTGTTGGAGCTGCTGCTTCTACTCGATTAAGCCCTCAATTAAGTCCGCCTTGGAGATCCCTGTTCCATACGATGATATCCTCACAAAAACGTGCATCTTGAACAGCTCCCTGTTTGAATAAGATCCTATGAAGCTGACATTGATTGATTGATCCATGGTTAGTAAATATGGTGGATCATTTTATTTAATGCATGTGTTTTACTGTGGCCGAAATACAAAATCCTGCAAATTTAAATAAGCTGTTTCGTTGTCCAAATCAGGTCATTCTCATGGAAAGCTGTTGGAAGCGCTTAAGCTCTCGGATAAGTATGATCTGTAGTCGGTAGTAAGCTTGTTCAGATTCGTAGATTTTATTGATTTACTTGTGGTTGCATAATAAAGTGTACAATTTGTATTTATCGCAATGCAGGAAGATCTGCGCAGCAGGTGGGCTATGCACGTGCTGGTTGTGGGACAGGTGACCGCCATCATCGTTCTCGTTTCCCTGGTGGTAGTTTTTTTCACCTACCACAAAAAATTCATTCAGGGCAACTGCGTCATGCATAATGTGTGATCTATAAGTTGTGTTTTGGGTTATTTTTCAATGTTTCAAATGTTTTTCTTGGTTTGGCAATATGTTTGTCAAATGTACCATTTTTTCCATGATTTTGTAATGCAATTAAGGTCAATACTGTATTTTCTAACATAGAAGGGCTTACCTGCAATAGAACGACACCTCAAATATAATGGCATGTAGGTATAATGTTGGGAGTGTGCCAAAGCACAAAAATTGATAAAGATGGATGGTGATAACATGCAAAACATTCAAATATGTCTTACATCTGAAATTGATTCTCTGATATTGAAATATTGCTCAATTCATTTAAAATAAAGCTTTTTTGAAATGAGAAATTTGAAAATTTTGGTGAAAAAAATAGAACGGTAGTTTCCAGTAGAACGGCACCTCTAATAGAACGGTAGGTAAAAAAGTTGATGAAAAAATAGAATGAAGCTCTTCTATTAGAAGAAATACGGTACTTTATTTTTGTATTTAGATTTTTGTATGTGCCAATTTGTATTTTTTGCAGTTAATAATTTCTGTGTATTTAGGGGATCTGTTTTGATGGATTCATTCAGTTAAACAGAAATTGTCCACAAGAAGAAGACATCATTTTTGATACCATTATCCAGTTCTCATACAATGTCGAAAGTAAATGTAATCACACTGCTTATTATCATGCACTATATTTAAATACCTTGAATGAAACACAAAATGTGAAAGGAGGAACATTCAGCATATCCATGTCCAAAGTGCAACGCTCATTCAAATCGATGCAAATTTGTATCAACATGTAAATACAATAACAATTTACTTCGCCATCAATGACATTTCAGAACACAAGTTTGCAAAGCGGCCTAAAGCCTTATCAACATGCAAATTAAAATGAAATTTGTCTAGAAGGCAACTTTGTAACAGTTGAACTATTCCAAAACAGCCAATTCAGAAAATGAAAAACAGAAAATTAAAAGTGCGTATCTCCTCAAACCCCCCCCCCCCCCCCGCTGTATGTACATCAAAGAAAGTATGATGAAATCCACGCTCATACTAAAAATGTTCACTATGTAATAGTAAACATCCGGGCAACCCGGAGGGGGGATTTCGGCAGAAATACGGAGTACATCCTTCAATCCTTGAATAAGTCCCAAATAGATTAATTTCTCATTTATTTTATATTTTATGAAAAAAGATTTTTGCATGGGTGATTGTTGTACCTTTCGTAACAAGACAACCACACAGTACTGAATAGATTAGGGAGTTATTCAAGGGTGTTTATGTAGCATTTGCAGGAATTTTTAAAACTTCAAAAGTCTTTTTGACACACATTTCTATGAAAAAAAACATCATTTTTGACAGCATACAAAAACATTTTATCCACTAAACACAAATATATTGAAGGAAACAAACAAATGTGAAAGGTGTGAAGCATTTAGCATTTCTACTTCCCATGTTCAACAACAGTTAAAAGTGGCCCTTATCAATGTAAAAAAACATAAAATAAAAATGTAAAATAACAATTTAATGCAACATCAATAACATGGAAAGGGGGAAACAATGATCGATCAATCGATCCAATGATCCTGCAGTGCACAGCATCACTGGATACCTTGCTGTACACTCTTCTGCTCCCTGTACGTTTTTTGTTTTGTTTGTGTTTGTTCACTAAATGCGTGTACCACAATAATCTACAAACCAGATGCAAACTGATGCAAAATTGCTGAATATCGTGTCCAAAGGAGGTAGAAACGGTGACGCTAGTCTGGTAAAAACTCTTGAGGCTGTGCATGAAAGACGTATTGATAAGGCTAGAGCTGACACAACAGTGCACGTGTGGCGATTCATGGGCAACAAAGGTGACAAAGAAGCCAGAAGAAAGGAGAGAAGCGCACTCAACGATTTTGCGGATGCAAGGAAAAGCGCTGATCAAACTGTCACCAGACCAGTCATGGATCTGACTGGAGAAGTGGCTGATTACGTGAATGCACTGTTCAAAAAAGAACAACTTGATAGCCGATGTTTTTTCCGCTGTGAATACAAACAGTGTTCACAACGGAATGCTGAAGACTATACAGTAGCAACGTGGAGTGCATTGCGGCCAGAAAAGTACAACACAATCACATTCGGCAACTCGTATGACTGGTGCGCAGTGTCATACACAGCTTACCTTGAGGGTCAATTCACAAACACCAAAGAGCCACCGCAATCCTTGGTGGTAAGTCGAGCTGTCTTGACTTGTTATGTAAAAGAACCATGGCTAGCACAACAGCAAAAAGCGCCATGGCCAGTTTCACATCACTAGTCTTGACACCCATTTTTTCATAAAAAAACACATCTTAATGAAATATGCAAAACAGAAAAGATCGGACTGCAAAAACACGCACCTGGTGCTGCCAAAGGTGCTGCAACTGATTGCTGATGGCAGAGTGCCATACCAGGGCTATTTCGATCAGTTTGGCTCGGTTGACCAATACAGTAAAGCACCAAACGTACCATGCATGTAAGCCACTTTATTGAAATTACAAATTACACATCTACATTAAAAATAACTACATTTACAATTTGAAACAACAGGTTCCATAAAGAAAATCAGGAGGGACGCAAAGTAACAAACTGTGCTGAATATGCCATCGACGGACAAAGCCCAGCAAAAGCATGGCTGTTGGCATTTGAACTATCGTTTTCTGATGAAGATTCTTTGATGGACCCACTGCTGCTGCCCCGCAGCATGCCCAAGGAGCTCGTCATCAACAAAAGAAGGTAGTAATCAATTTTAATGAAAATACCATGAAATGAGTGTACCGTATTACCTCGAAATACCCCCAGGGGGTTGTTTATTAATTCGCCAGCAAAATTTGAGGCGGGGTTAATTCGAGGGGGGTCTATTATTTTGCCAGAAATTTTTGGAAATGCCCCATACGCAGACGTAGAAAAATCGAACGTAGATGTATATGTGTTTATAGGTGTGTACACATCACAAACTACGGTATTTGTGATGTACGTTCTCTTTACACTCAATTTTAGGGGGGGGGGTATTTCAAGGGGTGGGATAATTCGAAGTAATATGGTATGTTTGGCAATACCTATATGTACACATACGAATTTACACAGGTACAAGTGCGCAGGAGTGGTACATGCTACACAAAATTCACAACCAGAACTGGTCCAACAAACACTGTTTCCTACAGCTCATTTTTACAGGTCAGATAAAAAAATTCATGGTATTTAAAAACCACATTGAAAATTTGTAATCCCTATGTGCTGAAAATTTCAGGGTAAACGTGGAAACAAAATCGACGACGCACTACACGACAGTCGTAAACTACAAGGGATTGCCAATTGTCTATGATGGACAAATGAAAACGTCTGCAAAGGACGCAAAAGGAAATGACAAATATGGCCCAACTTGTGGCTACCATTCCCACCGCTACACTGCAAACTACAATCCGCATTTTGTATTCTATGACAAAATCACTGAGTGAATCTTTGCACAAAAAGATGTTTTGTAGTTTGATAACGATTGCAAACGTTAAACCATTCCATAATTTTTGAAAGTGAGTTTCTATCGGTTTCCATTCATATACAGTATTTTCTCGAATTTGCGTTAAAAAAGCTTTGTATGACATTCGGACTGAATGTTCAGTACTGTACGTCATGTAAACATGCAAAGTCTCTAACCAGTTATTTGTAATATTTTTTATCTTTTTCTTTTTGCCATCTTTTCTTTTGCCATCTCGATTCAGAGACATTGTCATTTCAAAAGCTTACATTCCAATCCACTATATTTATTTAAAGAGGAAGAAATGTATAAAAGCAGGAAAAATACACATGCCTTGTGTACATGACATACATAACTGCACTGACCCATGGTGGAGCATAAATACGTAACGAAGAGAAAAGATCACAAAGCGCATTTATCACCAAAACATTTTTAATCATAATCTCATAACACCATAGAATAGAAAAAGGGGAGGAAAAACTACAAATAGGGTGAAAATAGCCAAAAATGGGTATATAAGCAAATATATAGTTTAAAAAAAATGAAAATTGGTAAAAAAGCACATGAACTAGTGAATTTGAAGGTGAAAATGGGTCAATATAGAGAGATTTTCTCGAGAGATTTTCTCAATCAGGAGAAAATATAATTAAATCTCTCTGGAAAATCATGAAAAAAATATAAATCTCAGAAAATCTTATATTTTCTGAGATTTTCTGAGATTTTTTAAATATAAATCTCCCAGAGATTTTTTCAATGCTAATCCAGTGACATATTTGATTTTTTACGTTTACGTTTTATTTTACGTATTCCTCGGTATTGTAAAAATACCTTACGTATTAGTATTTATACTTTAAATTTGGAAAAGAAATTTACGTTTACGTTTACGTTTCCCAAAAATACCAGTATTTTAACAACACTACCAGTATTTTACCCGTTATCTCAATCGCAATCGCATGCCATTATCAACTCTGTGTGTTTTAGTGTTAAACAACGAGGTTAGCTCACAGTTAGCTCACTCAAGTTAGCTCACATCACAATCTCAAAAGGACCACAGTTTTGTCGCCCTGTGTCAAAAATCCCAAACTTAATCACGCTTGAATTTTTGACAATTTGGACTAAGGTTCAATTACCAGACACCAAAAGACTGCGGAATAGAAAAAAGCCAAAAAAGAGAACGTTATGATGGATGGCGCCTATGGGTGTGGGCGGTCCCGTACCCTGTAGATTGTTAAGTAGTAAGTGTCAAACAACATGTAGGGTTTTACTAGAATTGAGATATAACAGGATATTTGACACTTGACGTTACACTTTGCAAGGTGCTGGAGCCGGACTTCCCGCTGGAGCGCAGAGTTGTTAAAAGTACCTAACTTTTTTCAAGGTATACGTAAACTGTAACGTTTACCTAGTTGATATAATATATGCCAGCGTGTTCGTTGTACATTTTTGTCAGATAACCCTAAATTAAATCTACATTTGTGATTTTATTACATATTTACACGCGCAAAATCAAATGAATCACAGAGCTGAACATGATCACAAATATTCCAACATTAACGTTTGATTGGCCAGCGAATGCGGGATCCCACCTGAAAAATTCACAGTGTGTTAGGGATAAAATTGAAATTACGTTGGGTCAACTGTACATCGATTAGTGATGTAAAAGCGCCATGCCATGGCGTCAAAGTGTTGGCGCTTTTTACGTCACGGATGTCGATCAGAGTTCAAAATATTTAAGGCGGTTTTTACACGTTTTTGTGACAACAAAAAGTTAGATTTTTTCAACCATTTTTTTGGGATGAAAATCGATAACAAATAATTCCCCAGGGGAATTATTTGAGCAAATGTGGTGCAAAAAGTGCACGCTTGCCGACTCACTTGCAGGGGTCATAATGGCCGTCCCAGCCGTAGGCGACCGCCCTCACCGGCCCGCCGCTCAGCCCCTGCAGCTTCATCGGCAGCATTATGATAGTGGCGCCGCGATTTGGCAACTTGCCAACGTTGGCCAGGTTCTCCACTCCCGGAATATTCCTGCTTAGAATCGCCTGAAAATTTTGCAATGGATTGTTTTAGTGAAAAAAGATACCGTATATCCTCAAATAAAACACCACCCCGAATAACTCCCATTGAAACACTCCCCCTATTGGCGGGGTGAGGACCCACGGGGTCAGTAAACTTGATGAGTTTGATGCTTTTCAAGAAAACTGTCAGCGTACTGTCATTGTTTCACGTTTCACTGTGATGTTTTTTGAGTGGTTCGGATTCCGCTCAACATGAATTTTAGCATGGGAACTTCAACAGCAACAGCATGGATTGTTGTTGAGCTGTTAAATATTCGGATTACATGACTTTTTATGAGTTGCCATCCTGTCAGTTTTCAAAAATTCAAAGATTTCAATGGATGATCAAATAGTGGTAGGGTAGTCGACGGGTGTATTATGTGAAATTTACTTGCATTTGAAATCGTGTGGTCTGAGACAAGTAAACATTATTATTATTAAAATACCTTGATGGAATACATTCATAGAATAAATAAATTGCAAGCTTTCCAAGGAGAAAATTACTCCTTACTTCGAATAACTCCCCCTCAAAAACTTCTGACAGAAATTCGGTCTTATTTGAGGATACCTAAATAGTTATATGGTAAAATAAGTGAAAATTTTATGAACAGTACTCACATTGTGCACAGAATTAGCATAGTCTAATTTTTGTCCAATGTCCAATGAAACTGATTCGACAGCCAATGCAGTCATGCCGCGGTTTTCAACGATCCATTCAGCTGCCGCCTCTGACAGACCTGATTTCAAATAATTTTTCCAACTTGATTTATAAATTAAGAACTTTACAGTGGAAATGACAATTTTGAAACTCTATAAACCGTTTTTTTGTATTTTTTTGCATCTGACTAGTGATGGAAAAGGTGCAAGGACCTTGGCGCGAAAGTGCCATGACTCTTTTTCGAACCCCAGCGCCAAATGCCATGGTGCTTTTTGCTTTGGCGCTAGCGCCAATCGATAGCGCCAGGAGGTTTGACCCTGGTGCCACGCAAAAATAGCGCCAAGCGCCAAAAGCGCCATGACTAGTGATGTAAAAGCGCCATGGCGCTGGCGCCTGGCGCTAGCGCCAAAGCAAAAAGCGCCATGGTGCTTTTGTCGCTTGGCGCCGTTGGCGCTTGGCGCCATGCCCATGAAAAGCACCATGGCGCTTTTGGCGCACGGCGCCATTTCGCTCTGGCGCCATTGGCGCTTGGCGCTAGGGGTCGCAAAAGCGCCATGGCGCTTTTCACATCACTAGCCATGACGCTTTTCATAGGTTTGACGCCAAGCATCAATGGCGCCACAGCAAGTCAACGCTCAGCGCCAAAAGCGTCATGGCGCTTCTTTCTTTGGCGCTAGCGCCATGGCGCTTTTCCATCACTACGGCTGACTTTTGAACCCTGCTGTAATAAATTTTAATTTGATTTGTGCCACACCCGGTGCTCTCAATGTGGCCACACAAGCTAGTTAACATGGTTCCTCATTGAAAACTCATCTCGAAACTCATCTCAAAAAGTGAAATCACATGTGATGATTGGTTTCGGCTGGTCACATTTTTTGTCTCAATTTCAGATTTGCAGAACATTTTTGAAAACTGTATGGCGATTAGCATTGGAAAAATCTCTCGGAGATTTATATTTAAAAAATCTCAGAAAATCTCATAAAATATAAGATTTTCTGAGATTTATATTTTTTTCATGATTTTCCAGAGAGATTTAATTATATTTTTTCTGATTGAGAAAATCTCTCGAGAAAATCTCTCTATAAGAACATGTGTGATGCATTGATTTCAAGCAATGATTACATATTCAGCTGAAAAAATGAACAAAACGCAATAATTTTAAATGCCTGAAAGTGAAAAATCGTTTAATAGTGAATATTTGCAGAAAATGTAAAGTGAAATTTTATACTCGTATAAAAAAATAAACGTAAATAAAATACTTTTCCCCCAGAAAATGTAAAAGCTAGTATTTTTGAGAACTTTTGCCCCAATTTTCCACTAAATCACCAATTTTCTCAAGTTTTCCCCATTTTCACCTTCAAATTCACAATCCATGTGATTTTTTATACTATTTTTAGCTATTCTCAATGATATCAATATGTGATTATATACCCATTTTCATATACCATATTTTTGGTATTATTCCCCTCTTCTCCCTTGTATGGCTTGAAAAAGCCTATACAAAATTCTTTTTAAATACATTTTATCTCCTCAAGTACTGCCAAAAAGTATACATAAGCGTGAGTACGGCACTTTTTCAGAGGAAATGTAAATGTATTTACACAGTACTCAACTATATGTATTTATCAAATATAGTTACCTACCAAAATTTAGTGAAAAAGGTAACTTATAAATTCTGTGGGGATGATCACACATGAAAGTACTGTATTCTATTATGAGGAAAAATGTACCTAAATCATACTTTTGTTGATTATTCAGATAGTACAGTATATGGTAGTATACAAAGTGTGCTGTCAGTAAACAATGTTTGTTATCATTTGAAAATGTGAGAATGAAGGGCTTAAACAACACATAAGGTGCCTAATATCTACTCTAAATGATTCAAACACCTTGAAATATCGATAAAAACAATTTAAGTTGAGAGATTTTTTGAGATTATTTTGAACTGAAAGAGATTTTCTCAGAGATTTAATTATATTTTTGAAAATGACCCAAGAGATTTAATTATATTTTTTTCTTGAGAGATTTTCTGAGATAATATTTAATTATATTTTCTCAAAATCAGTCATTTTTTTCAATGCTAATGGCGATGCGTCACCATGACAGAGGTGACGCGTCGCTAATGTCGCCATGCACATCGCCATTCAGTTTTCAAAAATGTTTATTTTCATTTTCAAAGGTGAAAACTGGCAATGCATGGCGAAATGTTGCCATGTCACCAGTTATCAAAACTGTTTACCAATGTTGAATTGTGCCAGGGTCACCAAAACGTCGCCAAATGCGTCGCCGTGACGTGCAGGCTACCATATTTACGCGAATAATTCCCCCCACTTGAATAATTCCCCCCTCGAATAATTCCCCCCTGCTAGACGAGCGAGGAAAAAATAATTCCCCCACTTGAATAATTCCCCACCCCCAATGAGAGGATAGATAATGCACATACATTTTTTAAAAACCATCAATGAAATGAAACCAAGTAAAAAAAGATGTGCCTGGACTGATTCGAGTACAAATGCAGCACATCCGGTGTGCAAAGATGCAATGGGATGTGCATTACCAATGGAAATTGGACGTACATGCATATGTAGTGTGATGAAAACATATCTGAAAATTATGAGGAAATAATAATTCTCCCACTTGAATAATCCCCACCCCCCCTTGAATAGTTCCCCCCTCAAAAATGTCTGAGGAAAAAATAATTCCCCGAGGGAATTATTCGAGTAAATACGGTATGTTAGTTTTCATCAGCCAGTTTTCAATCTGCCAAATTGAAAAAAAATTACTTTAAAATGGACTGGGTGGTCACAGTAAGTTCAAATTAGGACGTCTTATACAGAATTTTTTTCTCTATCTAATGGTAATTACCACGACATGTGAAAATGGCCAGAACATGTGTTATTAAATTAAATATATATAATTTTTTTTTCAGATAAAATTTACCCTATTCTTCTTATTTTGCATGTTAAAAAATAGCTGTTGTAATGTGTGCACAAATTGCAGCTACATATTCAGTATAAGCCATTTTAAAAATTGTTTCATGTGGTATATATTTTTGTTTATTATTTATTTTGTACTTCTTCGTTGCTTATTTCCAAAACAACCAACCACAAGAGAATAAAAAACTACACATATGCCAGAGGGATAGTATCTAAAATGAAATTTTATCTAAAATGTATCTAAAATGAAAAAAATTTTTTCATATAAAGCAAAATTTCTAAAAAAATGTATGTTATCACTAAAAATCACCAAAATGTACCAAAAAATACAGTAAAACTTTCTCCATCACATGACATTAACCTCATGACCTACAAATGCATACTTATTCCACACAAAAAAAACATTTTGTCTGGAGCATTTTTTCGAAGTATTCAATAATGACTTCATAAAATGATAACTAACAAAAAAAAATGGCGGCTGTTTTAGGCAATTTTACTGAGCGTTTGCATGATCTTGAAAACAATATAATGAGTTTTCAATGAGGAACCATGAAAACTAGCTTGTGTGGTGCCAATAAGTTGATAAATTATTCAACTGACCTGGAAAATGTAATTTATCAGGGAAACCATACTCATTTGGTATATCCCAATTTTCACCCATGTACTTTTTGGGGTCAGGCCAATACTTTCCATAGCCAGTTCTGATGACAACAATGCAATGCTTGTGTAACTTTCCATGCTCTTTTTCTGAATCTTTTACATCCTGCAAGTTGAAGGTGCTTTTGTGTACAATTGCATCCATGGCGTATAGGGCTCCAAACTCAATTTTCACCGACTTTTCAACAACACCCTAATTTATCTCACCCAGTCAGCGAGTTAAGTCGAGTCAGTGAAAGTTGGGCTTCAAGATAGGCAAAAATCTTGAGTTTCAATAATCTTGAATCTTGTAATTAAAGCCAATTTCAGGCGAGGAATGGGCAGGAACTTTTTTAGCATATTCATTGAGAAGACAGGGCCTATTTGACGAAAAAATTAGAACAGTACTCTTCTATTATTATAAGTACTTAGTACAGCATTGTCATTTCAGTTACCTGCACAGTGATAGCATAGTCTGGGTCATTTCTGTGTTTTTCTGGCACATCGATCACACAAGCCTCCCCTATAAATCTATCCATTGGCACCTGCACTAAGGTGTCATATATGAAGGAATGCATATTGAATGCAACGATGGAAGCAATACAACAGTCGGACAATTTCAGTTTCTGCATTTTTACATGTTTCACATTGTCTTTTCACTTGTCATTTGTCTCTCGACTTGTCACTTACAAATAGGATTATCTTTTGACTTCACTGCTCAAATTACTTGCCACTCATGTTATATTTAAATTGTCCACCTGTGGAATTTACTGCTGTACATCAAATGTTTTTCCTATTTTGTTGAATAAAAGCACCTTGTCAATGCTGTCCAAACTTTCATCATCTTTCTTCAGCATGTGTATGGGCGCGTCCATGTGTGTGCCAGAGTGGATCCCCACTGAAAATGCCTCGGCTAACAAATGCACCAGGCAGACTGACCATTTGTGGACTGTTTCCAAATTTTGGAAACAGAATGAAGATAAGATTCTCTAATAAAGAAATAGGTACCTAGTTATCTGACCGGTATAATTTTGAATTTTTACACAGTTCCCATGGAAATGGAACTGACACAACCAAATCATTGGAACAGGACAAAACATTCCTTTTACTGTTAGACCAAAATGTATGGACCCAGTATCCTACAAATGCAAATTCCAAATCATTGGAAGCTAATGAAGTAATTGGAAGTACATTCTACCGGGTGGCGCACGTCAGGCGCACGGTTTCAATCTGCTCCCAACATGTTAATTTTTAAGGCCGTGTTTACACGGATTTCGTGTGACGACAAAAAATTCGTGTCGTCACAGACCTTTTTCTGATGAAAACTGTAAATTTTCCATGTGTGACGACAAATCGGCCTCGATAACTCCGACAAAAATCAGCCTCGATAACTCCGACAAGGATAAATTTGCGTATTTCACCTAATTTTGCACCCAAAATAAGACTTTTAGTTGATGATATTATTGGCGCCGAGTTTTTGCTTCATTGTGCCACACATTGTTTGGCATTTTTGAAGGCTTTTTTGAAATAACTGGGGTTGATTGTCGTCACAAAAAAAACACGTTCACAGCTTGTGACGACACTTTTTGAATGCATTTGTAAAAAAAATGGCAAGTTGTAAAAAATTTGTCGGAACGCCTCGCTAGCGAGGCTAATTTGCATGACTCTGACAAAATTTTTGATGCTTCATATCTTGATCATTTTTCAACTGATTTAGACCATTCTACACTTAAAATGATCAGGAGGACATGCAGAATTCAATTTTGGCATCAGTTCAAAATAAAAATAAAAATTGTATAAAAATTCAAATTTTTGTAAAATATTTGTAAAATTGTGTAAAAATGTAAAATATCAAAAGTAAAAGTTGACTGTAAAAAGTGCAAATTTTGTGCGAAGTTTATCATGTCAAATGTAAAGTACAGTGTCAATTGTCAAGCACATTATATCCAAATCTTATGTTTTGTATCCAAATCTTATGTGGACATGTTGATTTTGATACAAAAATGATTTGGAAACAACAACATAAAATTTGGACACAAAACACAAGCTTTGGATACAAAAACATAAGATTTGGATACATAATTGACACTTTGCATCACATTTGTCATGACAATTGACACTTTGCTTGACATTTGACACTTTGCATGACAATTGACACTTTACTTCACATTTGTCATGACAAGTGACACTTTGCATGACATTTTACAAATGTGCTCAGCACACCCCAGTAGTCCTTGTACTGAAAATGCAAACAAATGTTATAAATAATTGTAAGTTTACATTTGCAGCTAGCTAACAATACCAACTGCATGTAACTTTTGCAAAGTAATGAATTTTTTTTCCATGTTTAGGTCAAATAATCACTTTTTTCTGGCCGTGCATGCAGATTCTGATTTTTTTTTGTAAAATTATTGTACAATTTTTGTAGAAAATTGTAAAATGGTTCATTTTATTTTATTAATGACATTTTGGAATAAAATAAAATAAAATGAAACATGAATAAAATTAAAGTAATATACAATTTTTATACAATTTGTATACAACTTTAGTAAAATGAATTTTCATAAAACCAACCCTGCTTAGAAAAGACACCTTGGCAAAAAAGCAAGTCCTTGGGGCACTAGCCAAAAAGAGCACACTGCACAGGCAACAGTGCCATTCCCAAAAAATGTCACCAGCACTGAAGGCTGGTGCTTGCACTGAATGTCACTGCACGCCGGTAGGTTCCAAAGAAATTATCAAGTTTCTTAGTAGCTGCACATTTGAAACATCATTTCTCCATCATAGTTGTTAAAATGTATTTACGTTTACTCAATAAATACAGATACTCGAGTACTGCGTTAATATGTTTACATTTCCTCCAGAAAAAAATACCAGTACTCACTTACTCGCATACTTTTCAAAAGTATGCAAGTACAGAAAATGTATTTCAGGCTTTTTTATCAGCTTTTTTAAGCTAAACATAGGGATTAAATATCCAAAATAGCACAAAAATTGGCATAAACACATTAAATAGTGAATTTGATGGTGAAAAAGTTCGACAATTAGTAAATTTGAGTGAAAATTTGAACAAAATTTCACAAAAATACCCACTTATACATTTTCCAGTTACAAAAGTAATTTAGTCACATTTATGCATGAGTAAAAGTAAAAAATGAATACCGTATTTCTTCTAATAGAAGAACGCCATTCTATTTTTTTCACCAACTTTTTTACCTGCCATTCTATTAGAGGTGCCATTCTATCAGAGGCTGCCATTCTATTTATTCATCAACTTTTTGACACATTTCTCATGTGAACATGAGCCTTATTTTTAATGAAGCTTGAGCAATATTTTAATATCAGTGCATCAATTTCAGATTTAACACCTGTTTGAATGCTTTGCATGTTATCAAAATCTATTTTTGATTCATTGTTGTGTTTTGGCACACTCCCAACATCATTCCTAAATGCCATTCTTTTGGAGGTGCCGATCAATTGGAGGCTACCGTTCTATTGTTTTCGTGAGAGCAAAAATGTGCCAAAACCTGCCATTCTATTGGAGATGCCGTTCTATTGGAGGTATGCTGTTCTATCTGAAGAAATACAGTACTTAAAATTTTCTGTACTCACCTGTCAGTAAAAAATAAATACTTTATGTTAACGTTTACTTTGAAAAAATTCAGTACTTTTAACAACTCTGATTTCCATGAATTCTCCACTGATTTTGATAGTTGAGCATTAGGGTTCAATCAAACCATATGACTTTTTGATATCGATATTTGATATTTTTTCCTGAAACTCATTATTCAATATCGATATGATATGGAACCTTGATATCAATTTTCAATATTAAAAAATGGTCAATATCTGATATTCAATATTCTATACGATATATCGTTTTGAACCCTAATTATTTCACCATAAGTTTTTGTGAAGGATCATAGTAAACAATTGCCAGTTTTGTGTGGCTGCACGGGTCTCCTAGGGGGAGGGGGCTGGGGGGGGGGCTGCCCCCCCCCCAAATCGGCAAGCTATCTATCTATACCGGAGGCTGCTCAGCTATCTATCTATCCCAAGACAAAAATTTTGGCTACTACCCCATTCGCCTTTTTGCCCCAATTTTCACTCAAAATTGCTAATTTTCACACCTTTTTGGCAGACATGGTTTTTGGCTATAAACCTGGTTATATATCTATTTTTAGCCATTTTAAACCAACACAAGTACACAATTAGCTGAAAAAAGGCAATGAAACACATGAAATAGCGATTTTTAAACTATAAACAGGTATAAAAATCACCAATTTTTAGCAAAAATTTGGCAACATTTCTCAAAAATCGGCCCAGATAGATAGATAGATAGCTGGCCAATTGGGGAGGGGGGGTTATGGGATAGTAGCCCAAATATTTGCCTCTGGGATACATGATAGCTGTATGTAATTCCCACTTCAAATACTTGCCACTGAAAATGGCTTCTTCACACTGCACTTCTATAATTGATGATGATTCACATGCTGAAATCATGACTTTTATTGCAGAGTTGTTAAAAGTACCGAACTTTGGTCAAAACTTTTTTCAAAGTATACATAGATGTAAAGTATTTATTTTTTACTCACACCCTGAGTACAGAATACGTAAAGTAAAAGTTTTTTACTTTTACTCAAGAGTAAACATGGGTAAACGTACTTTTTCCCCTGGAAAACGTAAATGTGAGTATTTTTGAGAAAATCCACCCCAATTTTTGCTCAAAACCACCAATTTTTTATAATTTTTTTCCTATTTGAAGCGCTTTGTGGCTATATATGTGCTTATATATCCATTTTCAACTATTTTGCACTATTTTTGCATATTCTCTTCCTTTTTTCCATTCTATGCCTTCAAAAAATCACCATAAAAGACCATCTGAAATACGTTTCCTGTACTCGAGTACTTTGAAAAAGTATATGTAAAAGCGAGTACAGGAACTTTTTTCAGAGGAAACGTAAACATATTTACTCTGTACTCGAGTATACGTATTTATCGAGTAAAAGTAAATACGTATTATACTCCAGCGTTATTACACCTTACAATGAAATCTACCATGTCCCACCTGAATAAATGAACAAACACCATTTTTATTTTCATTAAGTTTATCAAATTGCTATTACTTTATGTAAATTTGGTGCAGTTTTTCATGTGACCTTATTCATCAAAATATTGTAACATTCATTGTAAGTCGATCTGTCTGTCCAGTTAAACAACTATGTTTTATTGTTGGTGCCTGGCGCCATTGTTTCTGTTGCGCTTTTTTGTCTTTTTTCTGGCGCTTTTCCATCATTACACACTACCTATAATTTTATGAGCTATTATGGTATTTAAAAACACATACACATTGTCGTCACATAAAAAACACGTTCACAGCTTTTGACAGTTATCAACAACTTTGATGATTTGTCGCATGCTGTGCGTGACGACAATCTGTGATCGTCACACTGTCGCAGCGTGAAAATTGAGTTTTTTCAGATTTGTCGGAAAGCTGTCGGAAGGCCCGGCGGAATAAAAAAAATTCAACGGTCCATAACTATTAAATGACTAAGCCAATTGAACTGAAATTACACACACATATACACCCAAGTATGATGTATACTCAACCATTTTTACTCATGAATTCGGAACTTTTTACTAGATTTATGGAACTTTAAAAAAAAGATGTGTCGTAGCCATGAAATCCGTGTAAACGCCGCCTAATGAAAAGTGCTCAAATTTGGTATGAGTAGATAAATGTCCCCCATTTAGTATGTTAAGAGGATTCACTCATATCGCAAAATTTTCGCAAACGATCACATCATATGCGAAAAACGTTACTCCACATAACCCCGCCATTATCGCCATAC
This sequence comes from Sphaerolaimus hirsutus, assembly GCA_964036195.1. Classification (NCBI taxonomy): domain Eukaryota; kingdom Metazoa; phylum Nematoda; class Chromadorea; order Monhysterida; family Sphaerolaimidae; genus Sphaerolaimus; species Sphaerolaimus hirsutus. Next base: position 24,215,201 of record OZ038457.1, read on the forward strand.
AACAATATGCAAACGATCAAGCACTTTATCCACAGCACTCATATGCTTGCTAGGCAAAACTTCTTTGAAGTGCTGGACAAGCTGATGGTTCAACTGCTCAATGTCCATCATTTTTGGCCATGGGGAACTGTAGACCTTCTCCTTGACACAGCCCCAAAAGAAGGAGCCAATTTACCGTGTTTCCCATTCCGACATAAAAATCTCGCGATATGAGACCGAGCTCTTAACATACTAAATCGGGGACATTTATCTAAACACCTTCCCGATCAAGTCCGGCCCCTATTTTTATTTTCACTTCACATGCCCTATCCCTGGTTGTGGGAGGGGTGGAAAGCTAATACTTGTGGGCAGGGTTGGCAAAATCTCAGAAAAGAATAAAAATAAAATAAAAATAAAATTGAAAATTGAAGAATAAAATAAAATAAAATAAAATGGAAAATTTTTAAAATAAAAATAAAAATTGTATAAAAATTCGAATTTTTGTAAAATTTTTGTAAAATTGCATACAAATTCATATTTTTGTAAAAATTGTATAAAAATTCATATTTTTTGTAAAAATTTTTTTCTGTTGTTTGTAGTTCAACCTGTTCATTCGCGGAGCTGGGGCAGTCCTAAGCCATGTAAAGTGTCAAAATGTCATATGAAATGGAATGGAAAGTGTCAATTTTCATGAAAATGTTAAGTAAAGTGTCAATTGTCATGACAAATATAAATTAAGGTGGAAACTGTAAAGCAAATTGCATCCAAATCTTATCTTTTGTATCCAAATCTTATCTTTTGTATCCAAATCTTATCTTTTGTAACCAAATCTTATGTGAACATTTGGATACAAAAACATAAGATTTGGATACCAAAATATAAGGTTTGGATACCAAAACATAAGATTCAGATACATAATTTACACTGTGCATGACATTTGTCATGACAATTATACTTTGCTTTACAGTTGAGATGCCAATTGACTCTTTACTACATTTGTCATGACAATTGACACTTTGCATGATGTTTGACAAATGCGCCCAGCACACTCCAGTAATCCTTCTACTGAAAATGCAACCATTCTTAACGATAATTGTAACTTAACACTTGCAACTAGCTAACAATACCTACTGCATGCAACTTTTGCAAAGTAATGTAAAAATTTGTCACATGTTTTTCATGTTTAGGTCTAATCGTCACATTTTTCTGACCTTGCATGCAAGATTCTGATTTTTTGTAAAATTTCTGTAAAATTTTTGTAAATTTTTTGTAAAATGGTCCATTTTATTATTTTATTATTATTTTGGAATAAAATAAAATAAAATAAAATGAAACAAGAATAAAATTAAAATAAAATACATTTTTATACAATTTTTATACAATTTGTATACAAATGATTTTTATAAAACCAACCCTGCTTGTGGGGTATATAGGTGCAACCCCCCACTACCCCTCATGAATAAATGGGGCAGCGGCGATTCACTATAGAGGGGGTCGCCATACATGTGAAAAAAATTTGCGGCGTTTTCACTGTCCCGCACAGGTCCGGCCCCCAGTTTATTTTTTACGCTATGGCTTGAAAAAGGGGCGTCAGGCGCCAATAACTGTGCTGACCGTGGCAAAATGAATGGATAAAGAAATACAGAGAATTGATAATTAGGCTCATATTTGCATATTTACTTATTTGCACTATTTTACAATTTATGTACTATATTTATTTACCACGCAAATTGTATTTCCTGCACTATATTATTTACTCATGGAGAATATTCAATTAGGAAAGTGTTCTATAAGTTATTGATAGATTCATGTGGAATGTTTAGGTTAAAGGGTCAAATAAGTTATTATTAGGTGTATTAATATAAAATTAGGCTCATTCAACTCGCCGTAATTTTCTGATCATGATTATACATACATTTGCATAGTTTACTTGCAGTTACAAAAGTCAAATCTTGTAATTATTTACGTACCGCGTAATTATCTAGGCCAGCGTCCTAATAGAGAAATGGTGCCCTGCGTACAACTAGCATTTACTTTACAAAGCCCTTCGCATAGGTATAATTGTCATAACCCTGTTCACAACTATTTATATTTACTTAATAATTATAATACCTTGCTCAATCGAATATATTATAAACTCTGCTCAATTACAATACCCATTTACCTCAAATAAGTCCCAATTTGCTAGATTATTCAACATACGTTTCCAGGAAGTGATTATTATTATCATGTTGAATATACCTTATTCTATTTACGTCATTAGGAACATTTACACTACTATTTACAGTTTCAAACCCTAATTTATTAGTTCCAATGTGCGTCAATGTTTTCTGACAAATTGAAGCAAATTAGTAAATCGGCCGAGTTTGCCGACTTCGCGCCTCAAGATTAATAGTTTTTCCATTAGCTCAATTTGTACCTGGTATTTCTTTACCATAATTATTTGAATGTATGCACGCGCGGTATAAGGCAACTGTTTCGGCTAGATGTGTTTATTTGTTGCATTTATGTCTTATTTGTGCATTTGTATTAGGAAATTACTGTAGCTGTTTTTCTATACGTGATTTCCGTGTCTTAGCTACTTTGAGAGTTTTTACTTCAGTCTGCGGACCCAAGCTACTGAACGAAAATAAGCTAGCGGTAGAAACTTCGACTAGGAAGCTCGCTAAGCTTTGCGCTTTTGTAACACGCTGAAACTGATCGAAATAAAGTACCTGAAACAATTCGAACCCCCCTTTTTTCAACACAACTACGAAATAAACTCAACTTGGCTGTCGACAAGTGGACGTTCGGCTACAACGGGAAATCAACCACTCTAAAGGCCGTTTCTCACTACGGTCTTGAAGCAGCCGGATTCGGTGGTAGAAGACGCTGACTTCGGTGGCTTCATCACATGGCGCAGCGAGCAGGGTGATTGCATGACATTGTGCTATCACCAAGCCGGAACGGACATTGTGCGGCAGTTGGCAGAACTTCAAAAGTCCTGCTGAACATCAATTGGCCTTGGCTGAGCGTTGGCTGTTGATTTGCAGACAGCATTGTGCCAAAGTCACGGCACTCCTGTCTACATCCTGGGAGCGGTTCTACGCTCACGCGCGGAGGACACTGGAGTTCTGACAAGCCTGTCAGGATTTCAGGCAGCTTTCACCAGTGTTCTGGCAAGGTGCTAGACGCTGGGCGGCACCGGCATTTGACAAGGAGTCATTGTCGGACGGTGGTCAAACTTTCGCTGGACGCTCCTGGATATCTGGACACCAGTGACCGCTCGCACGTCCTTCCTATGCCAAGGGAGGGTGACCTGACGGAGACAGGATCGCCACAGAGCCACGCTAGTCAAAGGGCTGTTTTTTGGGCATTCGCGGAGGTCCCTCGCTCCACTGGGTAAGAGTGGACTCATACCTCGGAAGTGCAAAAGTAGGGGTATCAGTGTACAAAGGGCTGTAGCTGACAGAGGGCTGTAGCTGACAGAGAGTGGATTTGAAAACCAAGTATTAGGATACTTGGTAGCGTGTAGGGGCTTTGCGGAGCTCCCATCAAATATACACGCTGTGCCTGCTCGGTACCATCAGATCAAACAGCACAAAAGTGCCAGAATACTGCATTGCACAGGCGCAATTGCAGAGCAGTGTACAGAAACACTGCCCAGAATCAGAAAGTGCACCAGAGTGCACAGAAACGTGTCACAGGCGACACGGCAAGCGCAGCACTGCGCACAGCGGCACAGGAGCTGCTCAGGAAAGCAAGTGGCCGGCGTGGTCACAAGGCACACAGGTGTGCCAGAAAGAGCGCCAGAGCGCTCGGAAAGAGTGTGTACGGACCCCTTTGGGCGCACACTGCTGGGCAAATAAATTGTTTATTGTCCAGGTGGATTTGACCGGTGTGTTGAAGTCAACGCGTGTAAACAATCACGTCAGGGGCTTTAGGAACACACCTGGTGCCAGTGCAGTAAAGGTCAACGCGTGAGAACACGTCAGGGGCCTGTAGGACTGCATTGGTATTGTGCGTGGCACAACAAATCTGTGGTGCACAGAGCACTGCACAGAAAGACGCAGAGAAGCGTCCCAAGCGTCACAGGCGACGCACTATAAAGAGAAACAGTGAAGAAAAAATTCGTCAGCAAAAATGGTTTCGCCAACAGGTCACATCAGAAAGACCCTGGGGCCAGCAAAGCACAGGGTGGAAAGTAGATTGGCAAGAGAATTTGCCAAGTATGACCTGGAGCTATTTGCGGAAGCATCAAAGGATGATAAGAGAACAGAGATGAGAAGAGTGATTGCAACTATCAAACAGGAGGGTGCAAAATTGGAAAGTGCAATGACTGCAGTGAGAACTCAATTTGACGCATGGAGGGACATCGTCAAGGACATTGACGAACCCGACCAGTTGGAACAAGAACAGAAGATATACCAAGACTCATATGAGGAGTATGCAAACATGTCAGACTTGGTGACACAGAAAATTGCAGCCATGAATGTATACATCGAAGAGTTGCAAGACATGATCCAGCAACAGAGCGGAAATACCATGTATGAAGTCAATACAGCATTCATACAGCAGATGGCTGCCCAGATGGCTCTGACAGCTCAGGGAGCTGCTCCGGGGGCCAGTTCAACCAACGCAACCACAGCAAAGAGCGTCAAATTACAGAAACTGGAAGTGGAACAGTTTACTGGGGAAATTGTCAAATTTCGATCATGGTGGCAAATGTTCGAATCCCACATTCACAATCGGACAGATTTGGAGGACATTTCCAAGTTTTCATACTTGAGGAGCTTGCTGAAAGGCTCAGCATTTGGCATGATCAGTGGATTGAGTGTGACCGCAGAGAATTATGCACCCGCAATTGCAATGCTCAAGAAGAGATATGACCAGCCAGTTGTGGTCAGAAACACGCTGATGAGTAATATCATGAAGCTGCGACAGGCCAGGAATACCTGTCAGGATATGAGAATTTTGTTTGATGCAATTGAAAGGCTGCTCCAGCAGTTGGAGTCACTGGGCGAATCAGTGGAACATCCAATGCTGTTGAGCCAGCTGCAACAGAAAGTGCCACCCGAGGTTCTCAGAGAGATCCAGAAGGAACAGGGAACTGAGGAAGCCTTGACGGTGGAAAATTTCAGAAAGCTGTTTGGCAAGCAGCTAGCGCTCAGTGAGGCTGTACAGCACGCACAGCAAACTGAGGCACCAGTTCAGCAATCGCGCCAAGGGTTTGGGAATAATCCCCGCGCACAGCAATTCAATAATCGGTTTCAAGGCAATGGGAACCGATTCAGAGGGCCAGAGAACCCAAGGACCAGCACAGGGAGCATGTCTGTGATCCAGAATGGTCAGAGTGCACCACAGGCTGGATTCATGAATCCTGGGAGGCCGTGTGTGTTCTGCAATGACACACAGCAATTACACTTTAACGATAAGTGTCCAAAGTTCAAAACTGCCAGAGAAAGGAGAGTGATTTTGTCAAAGGCAGAGCGATGCCTGAGATGCCTGCAGAAAGGGCATTACATGAATCAATGTCAATTTACGAGAAATTGTTTCTATTGCAAATCCAATAGGCACCACACGGCAGTGTGCCCAGAGAAATTTGGTGACAATGGCAATGGAAACGCTGGACGGCAAATTCCAGCGTTCAGAGCGAATGGTCAACAGAATGGCCAGCAATCAGCAAACAATGGCAGAAAGTCTGTGCTGACGGCCGGTCGACCAGCACAGAGCCAACAGAGAAAGGCCACAGTGAATTGTGTCACTGTGGAAGAAGCTGGACCAGAAATGGTAGAGACAGAAACCATATCCAGCACAGTGGTTACAGAACCAAATACAAAGCAACAAAATACGTCAGTGAACCTGTCAGTAAACAGGAATATGTCAATGTTGATGACAGCCAGAACCGTGATTGAGGCTTCAGAAATGGATACAGAGATGGAGCCTGAACAGCCACCACTACAGATCCAAGCGTTCCTGGACACAGGATCCCAGGGAACGTACATGTCAGAGAAAGTGGCCAAGAAACTCAATTTGAAGAGTACGGGTGAACACCACATCCAGGTGTACACATTTGGAAATGAAAAGCCGCACTATAAAGTAGTACAGCAAGTGGAATTCAGAATGCGGCTCAGAAATGGCCAGAAAGTGGAAATGGTGGCAGATGTGGTCCCGACGTTGACCACAGAACAAATCAAAGTGCCTGTGTCAGAACAGGACGAAAAGTACCTGCAGAAGTATTTCCCAGATGAGAGTTACTTTGCAGACAGAATTCCCAAGGAAAAAGGGACAGAGTGCAAGTTCAAGCCAGACATTATAGTGGGCTTGAATTATTTCTGGGACTTGATGTCCAAAAACACCAGCACCACCAGACTTCCGTCAGGATTGTATGTCATTCCATCAGAATTGGGATTGCTGATGGGAGGTGGGCAGCTGACGAGCAACAGAAATCAATGGACCACGGATGGCGCATATCCGGTGGTGGTCAACACAATTGTTCATCAAATTCAGAGAGAAAAGTGGTACGAGGAAGCACCGTTGTCAATTGCTCCTGTACCAAATGTCAAAGACATGGATAGACTGGATACCATTGGCATAATGGACCAGCCAGACCTCGTCGAGGACGATGAGGCCATCAAGCAATTCAATGAGAGTGTACAGAGAAACCCAGATGGACGGTACTCTGTAAAGTTCATGTACAAACCGAATTTGCATGAACTCCCAGATAACAAAGCAATGGCATTCAAAAGGTTCAGATACCTCACCAACAGGCTCAAGAGAGACCCAGAATTACTAGAGAAAATTCAGGCAATCATGAAAGCACAAGAGGAGCAAGGAGTGATTGAAAAGGTTCAAGAGGATATTATGGATGGCAGAAAGTTCCATATTTTGCCTCATCAACCAGTGATAACGCCAGAGAAAACTACCACAAAGGTCAGAGAGGTATATGACGCCTCAGCGAAACCGCCAGGCATGCCAAGCTTGAACGAGTGCATGTACCGCGGTCCAGTTATATTACCACAGCTGGTAGGGATGCTGATGCGATTCCGATTGCATGGAATCGCCCTGGTTGCAGACATAGAGAAAGCATTTCTGCAGATTAGTCTGCAGGACAGTGACAGAGATGTGACAAGATTTCTGTGGTACAAGGATCCCACGAAACCATCTATGGAGGACAATATTCAGATTTACAGATTTGCCAGAGTACCATTTGGTATAATCTGCAGCCCAGCGCTGCTGGCGCTAACAGTCAGATACCACCTGAATCAAGCTGGCACAGAAAATGCAAAATTGATCGATGAAAATCTGTATGTGGATAATTTGATCCTCAGTGTGGACACAGAGCAGAAAGCAATTGAATTGTACCAGGAATCCAAAGTGCTGTTCACAGAAGCACAGATGAATCTGAGAGAATGGAACAGCAACAATAAGAGCTTTACTTGGCAATTGACAGAGTCAGATGTGGCCAAGGAAATTGTCACAACAGTCCTAGGAATGAAATGGGACACAGAAAGCGACCAGATGTGGCTTAAAACACCAAAGACAGTTCAGCAATCACAACTATCAGAAACTGACCAGAAAATCAAACTTCCCACGAAAAGGACAGTTGCGAAGGTGACTGCGGGATGTTTTGATCCAATGGGACTCGTTAGTCCTGTCCTACTGCCAGCAAAGAGATTTTTGCAAACGTTATGGCATTCAGGACCAAGTGCCAAAGAATGGGACACACCCCTGTCTGAGGAACAGACAGCAATTTGGCAGCAATTAGAGACAGAATTGCTCAAAGTTGGACAGATCAAGTTCAATAGAAATTTGAGTTATCAGAGTGGTGCAGATGCACAACTGCACATTTTCGTCGATGCCTCAGCAATGGCATACAGCGCAGCGGCATACATATGCCAGAAAACAGAAAATGACAGCGGCACGTCAAGCCTGCTGTACTCCATATTGAGACTCGCTCCAAAGAAACCAGAAGTGACAATTCCACGGCTGGAATTGTTAGCAATGTTGATCGGCAGCAGAATGTCAAAGTTTATTCACAAAGAGCTCAAAGACGTCAAATTCAGTCAAACAGTTGTATGGTCAGATTCAACCTGTTGTCTGAAGTGGCTGACAACAGCGAAGCCACTGGCATGTTTTGTCAAGAACAGATTGGATGAAATCAGGAAAATTCAGAGTGAGACAGAGAACATGCATATCAGACACATCGCAGGACTGGAGAACCCAGCTGACATGGCCACAAGAGGCATGAATATGTCAGAGTTGGAAGGCAGTAACCTGTGGTGGAAAGGGCCAGAATGGCTAATGACTGGAGAGTGGCCAGAGCCGAAAGTGGAGCCAGTTACGCCAGAAGTAATGGCAGAAATCAAGAAAGAAGAGCTCAAGTTCCCAAAAGCCAGTCCAATTTACCTGGGCGCCACACAGCAAGTGGTCAGTGACCCAGATGCCAGCAATGAGCAAGTTGACGAAAGCAAGCAAAGCAATCCATTGGGAATTGAGATTCAGAGATTCTCGTCACTGACAAAGTTACTGGACTCCACAGTATACGTGATGAGATTTGTGCAACAGATGCACAAAAAGCGCAGCAGAAGTGGCATTCGGAGTGGACTGTCAGAAATCATGGAAAGTATCTGTGGTACAATGAAACCACAGGGAATTATCAGCATTGAAGAGAGAGAGATTGCGTTGAGATATTGGATCAAAGTGACGCAACAGAATCATTACAAAGGAGTGGCAGAGATTCTGGCAACAGGCCACAACAAAGGCAGCCAGAATGGCAAGAAAATAGCTGCAGACCAGCAGTTGATCAAATGGCTCAATGTGCAAATGCATCAGGATGGAATCCTGAAGTGCCACGGCCGAATGGAGCATACAGACCCACAGGAGGTCACAGTGCCACTTATACTGTTGCCAGCAACGGCTACAGTGACTCAGCTGATCGTCAGAGACCAGCATGAGAAGTTAATGCACGCAGGAGTGCAACACACATTGGCAGCAATCAGACAAAAATACTGGATTACACAGGGCAGACGGGTGATCTACAATGTGACCAGAACCTGCCCAACCTGTAAGAAATTGGGAGCGAAGCCGTACCAGCTTCCACCAATGCCAGATTTACCAGAAACTAGAGTTCAGAGAGCTAGACCGTTCCAGTACACGGGCTTGGATTATTTGGGACCAGTTTGGTACAAAGTGAACAAAGATCACAGGAAAATGTGGATCTGTTTGTTCACATGTATGGTGACACGTGCAGTTCACCTGGAAAGTGTGCTGGACATGACAGCACAGGAATTCCTGAATGCAGTCAGGAGATTCATCGCCAGGCGCGGAAAGCCTGAGGCAGTGATTTCAGACAATGCAACGCAATTCAAATTAACAGAGAAAGTGCTCAGCTCAAGCACTGACAAGGCCATTAATACTGGGAAAGAATGGTCAGAGATGGTCAAAAGTGGAGCAGTACAGACTTACTGCTCACAGCAACAAATCCAGTGGAACATGACTACTCCTATGGCACCATGGCAGGGAGGAGTCTATGAGAGAATGGTGGGCATCACCAAGAAACATTTCAAGGCAGCTGTGGGGCACAGAATGTTAACCCTGCAAGAATTGTTGACACTTCTGCCAGAGGTCGAGGCAGTGATCAACAGCAGGCCAATCTCTTACATCTATGGTGATGTGAAGAGCCTCAGAGTGCTGACGCCAAAAGACTTCCTGACAGGGGAAGGTCAGATTGGAGCACCACAGTTTGATGCAGACAAAGATGGAGAATTTGTGCCCAGAATGGATAACGCAGCGAAACTGCAGAAATATTGGGAAACAACCCAGCAAACTTTGGATAAGTTCTGGGACTTATGGCATCAAGAGTACATTCCGAGCTTGAGGGAAAGAACTCAGGTGACGCACAAACATGGCAGATTGACAGCGACTCAAGAACCCAAAGTGAATGAAGTTGTGCTGATTTATGAAGAGAACATGCCCAGAGGTGCATGGAGGATGGGTCGCATCGAGCAGTTAGAGCACAGCAAAGATGGACAGATTCGCTCAGCAAAAGTCAGAACTGCCAACAGAAATGTGGTCAGCAGACCACTCAATCAATTATATCCGCTGGAAATCAATTCAAAGACAATGGATATCCCAGAGACAGCAGTGACAGTCAAAGTGGATTTACTGGACCCAGCAATTGTCCAGAAACATGTCAGAAATCAGAGCTCGAACAGAGACTCTGTACCAAACCCTGCTCAGAGGAACTCAGCATCGGATAGAGTCCTGAGGAGTGCAACAGGGAAAACCACAGCAACCACCAGCAGTCTAGTGATTGGAATGCTGTGCATGGTGTTGATGTTGACAGGCATGTCAGAGTCAGCAACGCTGAGAGAAGCCGGCAAAGCTTACAGCGAAGTATTTTCCAGAACATACGTTCTAGAAACCTCGACAGTAAGGCCACCATCATTGGCAGCGCATCATGGATTGCCGCCTTTGCCTTCAGAATGGCCACCAAAATCTGTCAGAGAAATGCAGACTTATGAGAGATTCAAAGACGCAATCAAGGATCATCCGGTGGAACAGGTGATCAGTTCACAAAGCCAGAAGTACCAAATTTGTACCAGTGGAAGACATGGACATGCGCTTACAGTTCCTGAAGAAGTGCAGTGCCATATCCCACCAAGGAATTTTGTCAAGGCAATGAAAGTTACACTTTACGCACAGAGACAGATTCCACAGAAAGAGAAAGCATACAGATGCTACATCAGAATCAAAGAAATCATCACACACACCAGTTTCTGGGGAGCGAAAGGCATTACAGGCAATTTTGAGAAATACCAGCAAGTTGGCGTGGTAGCCTGTAACTATGCAAGAATTCACAAGATGTTTAGAGGAACACCTTTGGTGGAAATGGAGCCCAGAGTGTGGACAACCAATCAAACCTTGAATGTGGAATATTCATGGTGTTGTCATGACAAAGAAAATGTCGTCAGTAACTTCTACATGGAAGAAGGAACCGTGGCTTCACTTGATGGAAAGACTGTAATCAGCGACTTGCAAGATTTCAGCCAGTGCAGAGCCATGATGGGACATTGCAGAGACCACAATTATGGAATCACAGTGTGGGATACGGAGAATTTCAAGCATCAATGCGCATATGAGAGAATTGGCAGATTCAAATCAGAGATATCTGGCCAGACAATTATTGTGTCAAAATTGCAAGCGGCATACTCCCACAGCAACAAGACAAAGAGGCCAATTGGTTCAGAATGTGTTCCGGGAGACACATACTACACCGATCAAGGAGGTGTATTCATCCAGTTTGACAGAAGAGAAGATGTGCCTGTAGAATGGGCAATGCCAGGAAAGATAGTGGAGGCGAGAGAGTCGACAATCAGTGGAACACTGTATGCCAGATTGGACGACAGAAACTCCAAGTTTCAGTTCCTGCAACATGTAGTCAGAGAGATGACTCAGGCACAATTTGCGATTGTATGGCATCAGCTATGTCAACTTCGCAAGAACCAGCTAGACATGTTGACTCAGCTTTTCCGCATCGATCCAACATTGGGGATTCGAGCCATGCTGGGAAGACAGGATGTTCATGCAGAATGGGCTGGAGAAGCAATTATGTTTTGGGAATGCAAGGAAGTGCAGCCATACATAATTTATCAGACAGGAAAAGTGGGAGAAACATGCTACAAGTACACACCAATGAGATTGGACAAAGACGGGCCCTTGTGGTTCAAGAGCCCAGGCAGCAGAGATTTGGTGGAGAAATCACCAGAAGAGGATTGCAGCCACACCACACCGCACCTGTACAGAAATGAACATGGACAATGGAAGTCCGCACATGGAATGGTGCACGTCACAGAGACACCGATCGAAATGACATGGAAAGGACAATGGCAGGCCTTCACGTTTGATGCGCCTCACCTGTTCACCAACATTGTCAACAGAGCGACCAATTTCATGGATGTCAGAGGCCAGGTTCAGAGACTACAGAATTTGGAGCATGTGCAGAACCAGTTGATCGATTACACAGCAGATATGTCATTGGATCCCAGAGTGATCAGAAATTCAATAGAAGGCATTGGAGCTGGAATTGGACAGACAGCAGCAGGAATCGGCAAAGCATATGGTCACTACATATCTGGAGTATCAAAAGGATACACCAACGTTATGGGAGGAATGCTGAAAGGACCCTTTCAAGTGATCATCAACACAATCGCAATGCTGCTGGGAATCACAATCCTGATAGCTGGAATCGTAGCTGCAGGATACCTGTGGTACAATTGGAGAATTGCCACAGGGAAGCCAGTGATTCCACCATGCGTATACACATGCATATGGAAATGCATAGTGTGTCCATTCAAGTGCATATGGCTATGCTTCAGAGCTGTCAGATACACTATCAAGAAGTCAACTCAGAAAGAGACCAATTACCCACAGCGGAAGGTACGCAAGACAGAGTTGAGACCAGCAATCAAGAGGAGAGCCAGATCCAACTCAACACAGTCCGTCAGATTTGCCAAGAGAGCAGAAACAGAGGACAGAATGGCAAAGTCACTATCAGCATACGTTCAGCCAGATGAAAGTTCAGCTGATGAGGGACAAGTCAGAGCCAGGAACAGAGACAGTGTTCACATGCCCGATATCCGCAAATTCACCTCACGCGAACGCGCAGGAAGCGACACGGGCAACTACCTGCTTCATCATCAGGCTAGGTCGGCGTTGGCATCACCAACAACCGGACCTGCAACTTCACGCACACCCACGACTTCGCGCACGACCACGTTCACCACCGAGGCGACTGTGGAAACGCCACTCATCACTTTGGCGCCCACCACCACCAGCATGTGACGTTGCTGCAACAACGGGGTGCAGCAACTCTTCCGCCCGGAGTGTGCTGACCGTGGCAAAATGAATGGATAAAGAAATACAGAGAATTGATAATTAGGCTCATATTTGCATATTTACTTATTTGCACTATTTTACAATTTATGTACTATATTTATTTACCACGCAAATTGTATTTCCTGCACTATATTATTTACTCATGGAGAATATTCAATTAGGAAAGTGTTCTATAAGTTATTGATAGATTCATGTGGAATGTTTAGGTTAAAGGGTCAAATAAGTTATTATTAGGTGTATTAATATAAAATTAGGCTCATTCAACTCGCCGTAATTTTCTGATCATGATTATACATACATTTGCATAGTTTACTTGCAGTTACAAAAGTCAAATCTTGTAATTATTTACGTACCGCGTAATTATCTAGGCCAGCGTCCTAATAGAGAAATGGTGCCCTGCGTACAACTAGCATTTACTTTACAAAGCCCTTCGCATAGGTATAATTGTCATAACCCTGTTCACAACTATTTATATTTACTTAATAATTATAATACCTTGCTCAATCGAATATATTATAAACTCTGCTCAATTACAATACCCATTTACCTCAAATAAGTCCCAATTTGCTAGATTATTCAACATACGTTTCCAGGAAGTGATTATTATTATCATGTTGAATATACCTTATTCTATTTACGTCATTAGGAACATTTACACTACTATTTACAGTTTCAAACCCTAATTTATTAGTTCCAATGTGCGTCAATGTTTTCTGACAAATTGAAGCAAATTAGTAAATCGGCCGAGTTTGCCAACTTCGCGCCTCAAGATTAATAGTTTTTCCATTAGCTCAATTTGTACCTGGTATTTCTTTACCATAATTATTTGAATGTATGCACGCGCGGTATAAGGCAACTGTTTCGGCTAGATGTGTTTATTTGTTGCATTTATGTCTTATTTGTGCATTTGTATTAGGAAATTACTGTAGCTGTTTTTCTATACGTGATTTCCGTGTCTTAGCTACTTTGAGAGTTTTTACTTCAGTCTGCGGACCCAAGCTACTGAACGAAAATAAGCTAGCGATAGAAACTTCGACTAGGAAGCTCGCTAAGCTTTGCGCTTTTGTAACACGCTGAAACTGATCGAAATAAAGTACCTGAAACAATTCGAACCCCCCTTTTTTCAACACAACTACGAAATAAACTCAACTTGGCTGTCGACAAGTGGACGTTCGGCTACAACGGGAAATCAACCACTCTAAAGGCCGTTTCTCACTACGGTCTTGAAGCAGCCGGATTCGGTGGTAGAAGACGCTGACTTCGGTGGCTTCATCACAATAACGCCTCAGGAAATAGGTGCCATGGCGTGGCACCGCTTGGCTACCTCAAATGGCGCCAGTGCCATGGCGCCATTCTGTCACTAACATTCAACAAACACCCACCCCCTAAGCAACAGATAAGAAAAAGAACGTTTGCAAATATTAAAATGCATTTTTTGCTTTTATTTTCTTACACACTTCACACGCTGGTTTATGATGTTTTTAAGAGGGGGGTGTAAGGTTCCAAGCTGCGTAAAAAACTTTACCTCAAAAACGCCTCCATAAGAAAATTTACTTGGGGTGAACTTTATGATGTCAAAATTATGCCATCACAGGAACAAAAATTGTCAAAATTGTCAATTTTTAATTCACCCCATGTAAATTTTCTAATGGAGGCATTTTTGTGGTATAGTTCTTAACGCAACTTGACACCTTAAACATTCCTCTATAAAACACCCTTAACCAGCGTGTCAAGTTAGTAACAAAATAAAAGTGAAAAGTGCCTTTTAAAATTTAGGGTTTGGGATAGGGAATAAATATTGAGGTGTCGCGATTAGTGATGGATGAGCGCCATGGCACTGGTGTCATATGAGAAGGTCATTAGCGCTTAGCATAACTTTTATGTGGTGTTATTGGCGCCTAACGCCCCTTTCTCAAGCCGTAGTGTAAGAACTAAACTGGGGGCCAGACCTGTGCGGGACAGTGAAAATGCCGCAAATTCTTTTCACATGAATGCCCTTTAGTGTGAGTCGCCACTGCCTCATTTATTCATGAGGGGTAGTGGGGGGTTGCAACAGTACACCCCACAAGTATTAGCTTTCCACCACTTCCACAACCAGAGATAGGGCGTGCGAAGTGAATATAAAAATATGGGGCCAGACTTGATCGGGAAGGTGCTTACTATCATACCAAATTTGAGCACTTTTCATTAAAAATTGACATGTTGGGAGCAGATTGAAACCGTGCGCCTGACATGCGCCACCCTGTATTTAAACCAATAAAAGAGAAGAGTTTGCCCAATTTTCTGTTCAGTACAAAATTACTTTATTCCACTATGGGCAGTCGGCTTGCACCTTTTCGAGTCCCTCGGCCGTTTGCACATAATCTGAAATTTTGGAGTGAATTTGTGATGCAAATTTTTATGCTGCAAATACCGTGATTTTTATGCTGTGAACGCTGCCTTATGACAATTTAAAGAATAATGAACTTTGAGAAATCATCAGTATGTACTTCTGAGAAATGATGATAATGATAAAAATGATATTTAAATCGGAACACTTTTCACAAAGTTTCCTTTATAAGCCCCTGCAGCTCCCGGCACCAATTTTTGTCAAACTTCTCAAATATTATACAAACACCAACCATCTGCTAGCACATTGACAACAAAATTTTCCGGGGAAGAAGTTGCTGCAACGGCGGCTACAATATTTTGCGGTGGTTTCACGGGATAAACTGGTATAGATGCATTCATGGTATAGGTTAGATCCAATGGAACACATTTGAACAGCGGCACTCCATCTATGCTGGCAATCAGCCAACAATTTATCAGCAGTAATGAAGATAGAAGTTTATTCATTTTCTTACAATTTGTGTTATTTTGCTCCACTTTCGGGCGCTATAAATTGCGCACTTATTGTGTTGCCCAATACGAGCCGATATGAAAAAAATTGATGACTCTAAACCAAACCCAGATTGTAATGGCGCTGCGCATAGAAGGTTTCTGCAGTAAACTCATAAATCGGCTTTGAACGCATTTAAGTTTACCAGAATTAGGTGTCTGTCAACTGCACGCGATGAAGATTTCAAAAAGCTCATCCCGGTAAACTCAAATGCGTTCAAAGCTGTTTTATGAGCACTCAATTTGAGTTTAGTTCCGTTAGTAAACTGGTGTGCGCGGCAACAATGTACATAAAAAATTATTCCTCGACAAACACGGAACGCGCACTTGTAATCACATTTATACACAGAGAACCCCCACGCGTAATTGATGATGTGATCTAAACGTTAAACTAAATATTTCAGCAACAAAGAATGATGGATTTACTCAATCAAGTGATTTAAAAAGCACCAGAATTTTGGCGCCTAGAGCCAAAAGTGCTGCGACGTTTTTCCCCAGCGCGACGCCAGAACCCAGAAGCCAATGGCACACGACGACTGTAGCACCGAATTTAATAATTTTTATTTGAATTGACATTTTACATGACATTTGACACTTTACTTTGCACTTTACAGGGTGCGGGATTGCTTTCGGCCCCAGGGGGCAGTCCCAAGCCCTGTAAAGTGTAAAGTAAAGTGTCAAACGTAAAGACAAATGCAAAGCAAAGTGTCAATCAAAACAAAAAAGAAAAGATTTTATTACTGAACTTTGCATGACAATTGACAGTTTACTTTGCATTTGACTTTACATTTGACACTTTACTTTACATTTGACATTGCATTTGACTTTACATTTTACATTTGACTTTGCATTTGAATTTACATTTGAAACTTTACTTTACATTTGACTTTGCATTTGACTTTACAATTGACAGTTTACTTTGCATTTGACTTTACATTTGACACTTTACTTTACATTAGACTTTGCATTTGACTTTAGAATTGACAGTTTACTTTGCATTTGACTTTACATTTGACACTTTACTTTACATTAGACTTTGCATTTGACTTTAGAATTGACAGTTTACTTTGCATTTGACTTTACATTTGACACTTTACTTTACATTAGACTTTGCATTTGACTTTAGAATTGACAGTTTACTTTGCATTTGACTTTACATTTGACACTTTACTTTACACTTTACAGGGCTTGGGACTGCCACCAGAAGCGTCATCAATCATGCCGTTAGGCTCCTTTCTGGCATTGTTTTGTCGCGACGAAAGTTTACTGTAAAAATATAAATAGGTACGGTGTTTGCAGGTGTGTTGGTTAAAAATACACACTTTCTATAGATAACTCAAAACGTTTCTGAGCAGCGTCCTAATTTTCAAATATTTTGACTACCTAGATTCGGAATGCGCGATTTTTTGGATCAGTTTAAAAACATCTCGTGTTTTGGTGCATTTGAAGAAATTGTGTTATAGATTGAAAAACAGTTCTAGATCAGTTTGAATTCATTTCATTCATCGTAAACGGGAGTATAATTTCAGTTCTTTTCAACGGTTCCGGAAATCGGACGATAGAAAAAAGATGAACACATCACTGTGACATGTAAATAGTTTCAGGAAAAAGTTTCAATTTTCAACATGTCTATTTTCATCATTTCCATTTTCCGCGGTCTATGATTATTGTCAAGAAATAGAAAAATGAGCTAAAATTTCAGTAGTGTTAAAAACAATCCAAAACAATTTTGCCGGAGGAAATATGGAAATTATTCAGTTTCGGCCTCGTTTGCTGGTGCCTGCGTTGCTGGCGGCTGGTTTTCTGTCATCCAGGGATTTTCCTCATTAAATTTGTCCAATTCTTCTTGCCTGTGATGTGAGATTCACATGTGTTTATATTCCATAGGAAAATATAGCTGAACTTGAACTTCAGTGAGTATTACAACCTTCCACACGTGGTTCACGACGATATTTAACGCATGTGATTTTTATATAAAAACGGAAAAATCATTGCTGTTATAGCGTTTTACATCAACGTATTCACAACATTAAATTTGTCCATCGTTTCACAAAAATCACATGCATTAGTAATCATTGGCACGGTTCCAACATGAGACATAAAAAACTGTACGTGCAGAGTGTCACATTGGTGTAAATATTTATAGCGTGATGTATGGAATTGTATTTCCCACATCCATGAGAACCCCCACCCCCCAAAAAAAACAAAAAAAAACAAACAAACAACAACAACAACAACTGTAACCACAAATTCAATTCAATCAACATACGAGCACTTGGAGTTATCGCAGCCCTCATCACAGCCATTTTCACCCTGCACATAGGCACAGGGAGGGCACATTAGCCCTATCAGGGGGCACGCCTGCACTTGGGGTACCAGGGACTTATTCAAGGATTTATGGTAAATTTATATATATAAATCACGTAAATACAGGGTCAACTTGACATAAAATTTTTGAAATTATACAATCAGCAAATGTACAACAGATTCGAATGACACAAAAGTCTGGTGGACCCCCCATAACATACACCCCCAATCTCAGCTATGGGCAGACCCAGTCACATAGAAGAATGCTCAGGAATGCACCGAGTACCCATAACTATTTCAACATAACTACTTAACAGCTTAAGACCCCGTTTACACGGAATTTTTGTGACGACTCGACAAAAATAAAACATTCAATAAGTTCAGTAAAAAATGTCCCATATTTATGAGAAAAAGTGGTCAATTATACATCTTACCTAGGCGAATATGCATGTCAAATTGCACAATCATGCTTGAAGCCCATGAGTTAAAGGCGTTTGAAAACTTATGCAGTTGTCGGACAGTTGTCGGACTGTCTCCGACAGCCAGCGACAATAGCAAACTTTTTTTGAACGTTATAAATCTTGAGCTACAAGCACGAGTCTGCAATTTGGCCTGCATATTCGCTTAGGTAGAAGGTATACTTGACCACTTTTTCTAATGAATATGGAACATTTTTACTCAACTTATTGAACGTTTTATTGTTGTCGAGTCGTCACAAAAAATCCGTGTAAACGGGGTCTAAAGCTCTTAATTGAATATTTTTCCAAAAAATTTGAAAAGTATGTAAAAAAATTTGAAAATCACCCGAAAAAATTCGAAAATTAACCAAAAAGATTCAAAAATTTGAAAATTCGAAAATTAAATTTGAAATTTGAAAATTAATGCGAGGAAAAATTCGAAAATTCATTTTGGAAAAAACACTTAAAAATTTAAATACTTTTTTTCGGAGGGTTTGCCATCGTTACAGTTAGTGATGGAAAAGCGCCAGAAAAAAGGGCGCCAGGCGCCAATGGCGCCATGGCGCCATTCAGAAAGTGGGCGCCAAGCACCAAGGGCGCCACAGAAAAAGGGCGTCAGGCGCCAAGAGCGCCATGGCGGCATTTGGAAAGCGGGCGCCAGGCGCCAAGGGCGCCACGGAAAGAGGGCGCCAAGCGCCAAGGGCGCCATGGCGCCATTTGAAAAATAGGGCGCCAGGCGCCAAGGGCGCCAGGATAAATAAGTGCATACAACACCCTGCGTGTGCTAAATGTGTTTCTACAGCACCCTAGTACATGCATTCACTACTTAATTTGCGTTCTCCAGGGTGTAATGAACAAAGACAACACTAGCAACAAAAAAATTCGAGTAAAATTCACATGACAATTCAAACACAATGGATATTGTGATTTGACAACAATCCATTCACTTCAAATTGACTTTTCCAATCATGTTTCCTCGAAGTGGACAAAAAAACGGAGCTGCAACGATTTGAATCCGTTGATTTATGATTTTGCAAGTTCAACGTTCCATCATTCTCGTCTTCTGATCTGTCAGACACATCTGATGAACCGTTGCACAAAAGATTTATACCCACTCACGCCACTTCGTCCATTTTTCTGGCAAATTCAGATCATCCATGAATGCGTTTATCAGCTTTTTTCCATTTATACAGCACTCATCTTGAAACCCTGCTGGCGCTTTTTTGGCGCCCTTTAAAAGCAGGGCGCCACGGAAAAAGGGCGCCAAGCGCCAAGGGCGCCATGGCGCCTTTCAGAATGTGGGCGCCAGGCGCCAAGGGCGCCACAGAAAAAGGGCGCCAAGCGCCAATGGCGCCATGGCGCAGCGCCCTTTGGCGCCCTCAAATGGTGCCAGCGCCATGGCGCCATTCCATCACTAGTTACAGTTGATATAATCATAAATACCGTATTTGCTTGAATAATCCCCATGGGGGATTATTATTTCGTCAGACTATTTTGAGGGGGAACTAATCGAGGAGGGAATTATTCGAGGGGGGAATTATTATTTCGTCAACATTTTCAACCATGTTTCTATCAACTCATTTGATGAAATCTGCTTTATTCACACAAAAACGTGACATTTTTGTTCAAATTGGGCACAATGTATTGAGCAAATTCTTTAAGGGGGGAATTATTCAAGGGGGGAATTATTATTTCCTCACTCATCTTACAGGGGGGGATTATTCGAGGGGGGGGGGGAATTATTCAAGGGGGGTACTATTCAAGCAAATACGGTATATGTGAGCGTGGTCGTTGTACATTTTTGTCAGATAACCCTAAATTAAATCTACATTTGTGATTTTATTACATATTTACACGCGCAAAATCATATGTATCAAAGAGCTCAACATCAATACAAAAATCCCAACATTCACATTTGATTGGCCAGCGAATGCGGGATCCCACCTGAAAAATTCACAGTGTGTTAGGGATAATTTTGGAATAACGTTGGGTCAGCTGTACATCGATTGGTGATGTAAAAGCGCCATGGCGTCAAAGTGTTGGCGCTTTTTACGTCACGGATGTCGATCAGAGTTCAAAATATTTAAGGCGGTTTTTACACGTTTTTGTGACAACAAAAAGTTAGATTTTTTCAACCATTTTTTTGGGATGAAAATCGATAACAAATAAGTCCCCGCGGAATTATTTGAGCAAATATGGTACAAAAAGTGCACGCTTGCCGACTGACTTGCAGGGGTCGTAGTAGCCGTCCCAGCCGTAGGCCACCGCCCTCACTGGGCCGCCGCTCAGCCCCTGCAGCTTCATCGGCAGCATTATGATAGTTGCGCCACGATTTGGCAACTTGCCAACGTTGGCCAGGTTCTCCACTCCCGGAATACTCCTGCTTAGAATAGTCTGAAAATTAAGCAATGGATTTGCTAGGGATTTTTAAGTGAAAAGAAGGTACCGTGTATACCCCTCGAATAACCCCCTTGGAAAACATCCCCCTGTTGGCAGGGTGAGAACAACAAATATTTAACTCCCCTTTGAATAACACTTCCACTGCGTGGGAAGTACAAAAAATTTGAAGAGGAATTTGGCTACAGAAATTTGAAAAAAATAACCAATCAAGTCAGACCGACAAATTAAGCTGCGCCTGGTCTGATTCATCGAATGCAAATGCAGTTCAGTGTGTGAAACAACGAATACAAAAAAATATTAGCCTACAGATGCGACATCAGATATATTTATGATGTGTACACACTGTATACACATTTGCGTCAGTTTGAATTAGATTTGACGCTGACGTAAAACGCTGACAGTTTGCTGACAATAGGCTGACGGGCTCTCATACCCTATCCCCCCACGGACATCTTACCCTCTGGGTTGATATAGCCCTCGAGGACTATTTCGGCCGGACTTTTATAAGGTGGGATGATGTAGTCCTCCATACAAAATATCTAATACACTATTGGGGCATCTGTTGGGCCATGGAATGTGTTTGATATTTCCTTTTATTTATTGCGATGCAAGAACACTGCTTGCATCAGATAAAAAATATTTATTGACGCATGGCACGCCACAATTATGCAACGGTCTGTTATGCCTATTGGCATTGATTATCGATTGCGTGGGTAAATGAAGAACAATGCATGCAACTTCAAAACTCAATTTCTTGGCCATTTCTCAGCCGATTTTCACCAATGAACACTTAAAATGATCAGAATTACATGGAGATTGCATTTTTCTGTTCAGATTATTAAGAATTAGGTAAACTCATGGTAATCATGACAGACAAATCGCCAATATACAACACACAAAACACCAATGCAACACAGCAAAATGCCAAAGCATTTTGTCTGTGATCCATTGGTGTTTTGTCTGTGTTGCATTGATGTTTTGTCTGTGTTGCATTGATGTTTTGTCTGTGATCCATTGGGGTTTTGTCTGTGTTGCATTGGCGTTTTGTCTGTAGTATATTGGCGATTTGTCTGTCATGATTACCATGAGTTTACCAAATTCTTAATAATCTGAACAGAAAAATGCAATCTCCATGTGATTCTGATCATTTTAAGTGTTCATTGGTGAAAATCGGCTGAGAAATGGCCGAGAAATTGAGTTTTGAGGCTGATGTACATTTATTTACAGTTGTCAGAGAACAATCGGTGTATGACAGCCGATTCTGACCGCGCTGTCAGCATATGTCAGCTTATCAGCATATGTCAGCAATGCAAGTAGTGGAGTAAAGGCACTGGGGTGCCCTCGCATTTTCAGAGGTGCCCCGCCGGTAGGGTTCAAACGGGATTGACTTTTCGGGATCGGGATCGGGATCGGGATTCACTTTTTGAGATTTCGGGATCGGGATCGGGATCGGGATTGGGGTTTCGGGATTGGGATCGGGATCGGGATTGGTTTTTTGAGATTTCGGGATCGGGATCGGGATCGGGATTGGCCGGGATTGGGGTCACGGGATCGGGATCGGGATTGGGATAGGCATTTTTCCGGGATCGGGATTGGGTTCTAGGGATAGAGATTTTAGCCAATTTTCTGGCATTTACAGTTGTTCATAAAGGTCTCAAAACACTGTTGGATGCCAGAAAAGTGGCATCAAATTGACGCTGGGGGTTTGCATCCACTTTTTTGCATGCAAAAACGTCATTATTTCACTTCTTATAATTTCCACTAATTTTTCCGGGATCGGGATCCCGGACTTGGGAGTTTCTCGGGATCGGGATCGGGATTTGAAAATTTTCGGGATCGGGATCGGGATCGGGATTGGTATTTTTGAGATTTCGGGATCGGGATCGGGATCGGGATCGGGATTGGGGTTTCGGGATCGGGATCGGGATCGGGATTGGGGTTTCGGGATCGGGATCGGGATCGGGACTGGTAAATCCCGGAATTTCACGGGATCCGGGATCGGGATCGGGATCCCGTTTGAACCCTACCGCCGGTAGAAAAAGTGGGGCACCGGGAAAGGCACCAGCAGGGTTTCAAGGGCGTGAACTGCGGTTTATTCCAGAAGATGTGTGTTCATTTAAAAAGTGGCCCTATCAAATCATTGAACATGTGCCCACGGCCACTTTTTTATCGATTTTCTTTTGCGGACATAAAAACTAGTGATTTGAAACAAAACAATCATTGATTCTGAGTCGGATAAAAGTGATTCCGACGTGGCAGAAAGGAGCGATGTTGTTAAAATCAAACAAACATCCTGGTCCTGGTGCCGAGTACTCCTGGCGCCTGAGAAAGCGCATGGAGTTGGTGCTGGCGCCAACACAAAAAGCGCCATGACTATTTTGGCTTCAGGTGCCATTTCGTTGTGGCACTATTGGTACTCAGTGCCATGGCATTTGGCGCCATTCTGCCCTGGCGCCATAGATTTTGGTGCTGGGTGCTGGAAAAGTCCCTAGGCGCTTTTGGCGCCAAGTTCCTGGCACTTTTAATATCACAACACAATATTTTACCCGGTGCGGTGCCTTTCGGTGCTAGCACCGGCAACCCTTTGGTGCCCTTAGGTGCTGGTGCCATTTTTTTCAGAATGACACTGGTGCCGGTGCGGTGCGGTGCCATTTTTTGGGCGGTGCCCGAGGGTGCCAGGTAGGGTTCAAACGATATATCATATCGAATATCGAATATCGGATATCGACCATTTTTTAATATCGAATATCGAATATCGATATCGAAAATTTTGAAAAAATATCGAATATCAAATATCGTTATCAAAAATTTTGAAAAAATATCGAATATCGATATCGAATATCGACCATTTTTTCGATATATCGAACCTGTATTGTGTCCCCAAATTTACTATTCATTTTCATTTTGAGATGTTTATGGTTGATCTGATGTGCTTATAGTATTGTATTTGATGAGTAAAAGTACAGTATTTATAATGTCATTGTTGTTGGAGTTCTAAATTTGAAGCCAGAAAACGCTGATATACTTTTTTTGCAACATGCCCTTAAGCAATTAGGTTAGGATAAACTGTAATATCTACCAATTGTTATTTGTCTGATAAACTTTGATTCATCATGCTTTTCTTCTATTTTCTACCATTGAGTGATGTAAAGGTTGTTAAAATCACTTGCACCATTCAAATTTCAGTAAAGAGATGATTAAACATGTGTGCAACCACATGAAAATACAATATGCCACTTGAAATATGCATTGCTATACCAAAAGCATATTGCAATATCAAATATCGAAATATCGAATATCGAATATCGACCATTTTTCAATATCAAATATCGAATATCGATATCGAGGTTCCATATTGTATCGATATCGAATATCGAGTTTCAGAAAAAAATATTGAATATTGAATATCGATATCGAAAATTTTGAAAAAATATCGAATATCGAATATCGATATCGAAAAGTCATATCGTTTGAACCCTAGTGCCAGGTGCCCTTTTCACACAATGGGAAACGTGCTGGTGCCACTTTTCCCCTTGTCTTTAACATCACTAGCAGCAAGTGAGTTGTCTGACTTCTGACAGAAATTCGGTCTTATTTGAGATGTTATGGTGTGTTGGAATTTTTATGAACAGTACTCACATTGTGCACAGAATTAGCATAGTCTAATTTTTGTCCAATGTCCAATGAAACTGATTCGACAGCCAATGCAGTCATGCCTCGGTTTTCAACAATCCATTCAGCTGCCGCCTCTGACAGACCTGAGTTCAAATTGGTTTTTTAAACTTGATTAACAAATTGATTTATAAATGCAGAATTTTAAATTGGAAATGACAATTTTGAAAGTCTAGAAACAGTTTTATTGTATTCTATTGCGCCTGACCCTTGAGGTCTGCACAATAAATATTGATTTGATTTCTGCTACACCCAGTGCTCTCGATATGTTTAGAAATTAATCAACAAACCAGGAAAATGTAGTTTATCAGGGAAACCATACTTATTTGGTACATCCCAATTTTCTCCCATGTACTTTTTGGGGTCAGGCCAATACTTGCCGTAGCCAGTTCTGATGACAACAATGCACTGCTTGTGCAACTTTCCATGCTCTTTTTCCCAGTCTTGCACATCCTGCGATGTGAAGGTTACCTCTTGGTATGATGCTTGCAGAAATTTCAGGTGCTGCTTTCTTTGCCAATGTTTTCACACACACACACACACACTTGCTGGAGTCTGATGCCATTTTGCGGTGGCGCCATTGGCGCCATGAGAAAAGCGCCATGGCGAAGCCATGGTGGAAAAGCGCCAAAGTTTTGACGCTTTTTCCATCACTAGACACAATGCATCACACACCCATTTACTGTATTTCTTCTAATAGAATAGCATACCAACAATAGAAGGGCACCTCCATAGAATGGCAGGTAAAAAAGTTGGCAAAAACTATAATGGCGCTCGGCCCGACCGCTCGGTATTGCCATTTCACTTACCTGCACAGTGATAGCATAGTCTGGGTCATTTCTGTGTTTTTCTGGCACATCGATCACACAAGCCTCCCCTATAAATCTATCCATTGGCACCTGCACTAAGGTGTCACGTATGAAGGAATACATATTGAATGCAACGATGGAAGGAATACAACAGTGGGGCAATTTCAGTTTCTGCATTTTTACATTTTTTACATTATCTTGTCTTGTCACTTGTCATTTGTCTCTCGACTTGTCACTCACAAATAGACTTATCTTTTGATTTCAATGCCCAAATTATTTGCCACTTATGTTATATTTTTAATTGACCACCTGTAGAATTTACTGCTGTACATTAAATGCTTTTTTAATTTTGTTGTAAAAATGACCATACCTTGTCAATGCTGTCCAAACTTTCATCATCTTTCTTCAACATGTGTATGGGCGCGTCCATGTGTGTGCCAGAGTGGATCCCCACTGAAAATGCCTCGGCTAACAAATGCACCAGGCAGACTGACCATTTGTGGACTGTTTCCAAATTTTGGAAACAGAATGATTATAAGATTTTCAAAAGCAGGTTTCCACTTATCGTGGATTTTAACACAAGTTTGGGAAAATGCTGTTGTGCTATTTTTATCTGACTGGTGGAATTTTGAATTTTTACAGAGTTCCCATGGAAATGGAACTGACATGACCAAATCATTGGAACAGGACAAAACATTCCTTTTACTGTTAAATCAAAATGTATGGACCCAGTATCCTGCGAATCCAAATTCCAAATCATTGGAAGCTAATGGAATGTACATGTATTTAAACCAATAAAAGAGAAGAGTTTGCCCAATGTTCTGCTCAGTACAAAATTACTTTATTCCACTATGGGCAGTCGGCTTGCTCCTTTTCCAGTCCCTCAGCCGTTTGCACATAATCTGAAATTTTGGAGTGAATTTGTGATGCAAATTTTTATGCTGCAAATACCGTGATTTTTATGATGTGAACGCTGCCTTATGAAAATTTAAAAAATAATGACTTTTGAGAAGTCATCCTCAGTATGTACTTCTGAGAAATGATGATAATGATAAAAGTGATATTTAAATCGGAAACCATTTCACAAAGTTTCCTTTATAAGCCCCTGCAGCTCCCGGCACCAATTTTTGTCAAACTTCTCAAATACAAACACCAACCATCTGCTAGCACATCGACAACAAAATTTTCCGGGGAAGAAGTTGCTGCAACGGCGGCTACAATATTTTGCGGTGGTTTGATTGGATAAACTGGTATAGATGCATTCATGGTATAGGTTAGATCCAATGGAACACATTTGAACAGCGGCACTCCATTTATGCTGGCAATCAGCCAACAATTTATCACAAGTAATGAAGATAGAAGTTTATTCATTTTCTTACAATTTGAGTTATTTTGCTCCACTTTCGGGCGCTTTATATTGCGCACTTATTGTGTTGCCCAAAACGAGCCGATATGAAAAAAATTGATGACTGTAAACCAAACCCAGATTGTAATGGCGCTGCGCATAGAAGGTTTCTGCAGTAAACTCATAAATCGGCTTTAAACGCATTTGAGTTTACCAGAATTAGGTGTCTGTCAACTGCACGCGATGAAGATTTCAAAAAGCTCATCCCGGTAAACTCAAATGCGTTCAAAGCTGTTTTATAAACACTCAATTTGAGTTTAGTTTTGTTAGTAAACTGGTGTGCGCGGCAACAATGTACATAAAAAATTATTCCTCGACAAACACGGAACGCGCACTTGTAATCACATTTATACACAGAGAACCCCCACGCGTAATTGATGATGTGATCTAAACGTTAAACTAAATATTTCAGCAACAAAGAATGATGGATTTACTCAATCAAGTGATTTAAAAAGCACCAGAATTTTGGCGCCTAGAGCCAAAAGTGCTGCGACGTTTTTCCCCAGCGCGACGCCAGAACCCAGAAGCCAATGGCACACGACGACTGTAGCACCGAATTTAATAATTTTTATTTGAATTGACATTTTACATGACATTTGACACTTTACTTTGCACTTTACAGGGTGCGGGATTGCTTTCGGCCCCAGGGGGCAGTCCCAAGTCCTGTAAAGTGTAAAGTAAAGTGTCAAATGTAAAGACAAATGCAAAGCAAAGTGTCAATCAAAACAAAAAAAAAAGATTTTATTACTGAACTTTGCATGACAATTGACAGTTTACTTTGCATTTGACTTTACATTTGACACTTTACTCTACATTTGACATTGCATTTGACTTTACATTTTACATTTGACTTTGCATTTGAATTTACATTTGAAACTTTACTTTACATTTGACTTTGCATTTGACTTTACAATTGACAGTTTACTTTGCATTTGACTTTACATTTGACACTTTACTTTACATTAGACTTTGCATTTGACTTTAGAATTGACAGTTTACTTTGCATTTGACTTTACATTTGACACTTTACTTTACATTAGACTTTGCATTTGACTTTAGAATTGACAGTTTACTTTGCATTTGACTTTACATTTGACACTTTACTTTACACTTTACAGGGCTTGGGACTGCCACCAGAAGCGTCATCAATCATGCCGTTAGGCTCCTTTCTGGCATTGTTTTGTCGCGACGAAAGTTTACTGTAAAAATATAAATAAGTACGGTGTTTGCAGGTGTGTTGGTTAAAAATACACACTTTCTATAGATAACTCAAAACGTTTCTGAGCAGCGTCCTAATTTTCAAATATTTTGACTACCTAGATTCGGAATGCGCGATTTTTTGGATCAGTTTAAAAACATCTCGTGTTTTGGTGCATTTGAAGAAATTGTGTTATAGATTGAAAAACAGTTCTAGATCAGTTTGAATTCATTTCATTCATCGTAAACGGGAGTATAATTTCAGTTCTTTTCAACGGTTCCGAAAATCGGACGATAGAAAAAAGATGAACACATCACTGTGACATGTAAATAGTTTCAGGAAAAAGTTTCAATTTTCAACATGTCTATTTTTTATCATTTCCATTTTCCGCGGTCTATGATTATTGTCAAGAAATAGAACAATGAGCTAAAATTTCAGTTGTGTTAAAAAACAATCCAAAACAATTTTGCCAGAGAAAATATGGAAATTATTCAGTTTCGGCCTCGTTTGCCGGTGCCTGCGTTGCTGGCGGCTGGTTTTCTGTCATCCAGGGATTTTCCTCATTAAATTTGTCCAATTCTTCTTGCCTGTGATGTGAGATTTACATGTGTTCACCATATTTGCTTGAATAATCCCTCTGGGGGATTATTATTTCGCCAGACTTTTTTGAGGGGGAACAATTCGAGGGGGAAGTATTCAAGGGGGGGGGGGGAATTATTCTTTTGTCAAAATGTTCGAGCATCTTTCTATCAAGTCATTTCACGAAATGTGCATTTTTAACACAAAAACTTGCCATTTTTGTCAAAATTTGGCATAACTAATTGATGAAATATTTTTAAGGGGGGATTATTTGAGGGGGAGACTTATTATTTCCTCACTCGTCTTACAGGGGGGAATTATTCAAGGGGGGAACTATTCAAGCAAATACGGTATATTCCATACGAAAATATAACTGAACTTGAACTTCAGTGAGTATTACAACCTTCCACACGTGGTTCATAAAGATATTTAACGCATGTGATTTTTATATAAAGACAGAAAAATCAGTGCTGTTATAGCGTTTTACATCAACGTATTCACAACAATAAATTTGTCCATCGTTTCACAAAAATCACATGAATTAGTAATCATTGGCACGGTTCCAACATGAGACATAAATAACTGTACGTGCAGAGTGTCATATTGGTGTAAATATTTATAGCGTGATGTATGGAATTGTATTTCCCAAATCCATGAGAACCCCCACTCCCCCCCTCCCAAAAAAAAACAACAACAAAAAAAAAAAAAAACAACAACAACAACTGTAACCACAAATTCAATTCAATCAACATACGAGCACTTTGAGTTATCGCAGCCCTCATCACAGCCATTTTCACCCTGCACATAGGCACAGGGAGGGCACATTAGCCCTATGAGGGGGCACGCCTGCACTTGGGGTCCCTTGTTGTCTGCTGCATACTGGTCGATTTCCTCTTGTCTGCGTGTGTTTTGTGGTGTTTGGAGGGTTGTTAGCGGTGAAGGAGTGCATTGTTGGCTAGTTGTGAAGTGGTGTCACAGCTCACAGAGACTTGGGTGTGTGATGTGTGGTGAGGCGTTGTGAAGTGACTTCATGCAGATGTGCAGTGTCAGCATTACCTTTCTTACTGTGTCTACAGACACTTCATTTCATGGCGCTTTGTGAAGTATGCAACAATATTGGTAAGTGCACTTCATGAATTTCGACTGTTTTCATCATTAGAAAAGTGTGTGAAGACTAGTGATGTAAAGGCACCGGGGCACCGGTGCCCCGGTGCTGGGCACCGAAGGGCACCAGCACCGGTGCTGGTGCGGTGCCATTGCAATCTTCAGGGGTGCCATGCCGGTGCCGGTGCCATTTTTTTCAGAATAGCACCGGTGCCGGTGCGGTGCGGTGCCATTTTTTTGCCGGTGCCAAAGGTGCTAGCACCAGGGCAAAGTAAAAGGCACCGGGAAAGGCACCGGCCAAGGCTTCATGTGCTGTGCAATTTTGTCCATAGCATGTGCTTATTCATATTTCAAAAAACAGCGATATATTTACCCAACCGTTTTTGCCTATTTTGTAAACCTCCCATCAAATAAATATACCTACTGTGAAATCCATTATACCCGATACATGATCTGATGAGCGAATCTAAAATTTTGTTTAATTTTTATCATTTTTATATTTTATATTTATCGTACTTTTTTGTTCAAAATTTGTTGTCAGTTTATGACAGAGATAGTTCCATTCTCTGTACAGCAACATCTCCGATCAGTAGACAATAGTGGCTATGGACATCGTAGTAAATTAAATATTTTATGTTTCATTTGTAATCATTGTAATTGCTTCATAAAAGTGATTGCCACATCATTCTGATCATTTTAAGTGCTCAACCATCAAAATCGGTTGAAAATTCATGGAAACATGCACTTCCAAAGGTGAAACCACTGAGAAACTGCCCGATATTTACTTCAGAAATTCCAGCCCGGTGCGGTGCCTTTCGGTGCTAGCACCGGCAACCCGCCGGTGCCCTTCGGTGCCGGTGCCATTTTTTCCAAAAGGCACCGGTGCCGGTGCGGTGCGGTGCCATTTTCTGACCGGTGCCCCAGGGTGCCAGGTGCCCTTTTCATGCGTTGGCAAAGGTGCCGGTGCGGTGCGGTGCCATTTTTCCCGGTGCCTTTAACATCACTAGTGAAGACACTTCACCTAAATAAAATCTCACACAGCATGTGGAAGCATGTTGAAGTGACTTCACACAGGCTGCTTCACACACATCCAGCCCACAATCACATTCTTCAAGAACCAATTTACGCTGTGATAACACACGTGCATTGTGCCTCATTGCACTGAACATCACAGCCATTTTCATCCTGCACATAGGCACAGGAAGGGCACTGCAGCCTGATCATGGGGCAGGGTCTCTGTGGTGGCCCCTGGTTGTCAGCTGCGTACTGGTCAAGTTCTGCTTGGCTGCACAGTGCACATGGTTTGGTTTGGTGGAATAATTCTTGTTTAATTTTGGCAGACTACTTTAAAAACAGTTAAGGATGGGTGTGAAGTGGGCCAATGTGTGTGAAGCAGCATGGTGCCATTTGTTTGTACATCAACCATGATATTTTTGGATAGGTACAATGTATATTCTTCATCTATCATCACAGACATACTTCCAAGATTAATGTTTTACATTTGTGAAGCACCAAAGTAAGAGTGTGAAGTATCTCCAGAAAGGATTCAATGCTGCACAATTGTACCCGCTGCATGAACTTCATCTGCATGAAGACACTTCACCACAAATCACACACCCATTTTTACACACAACCACATTTACTTTTCTGTGACACCAAATATAGAGTGCAGGGTAACCCACGTGCATTTTGTCTGATCACAGCTCACACTGCAACCATTTTCATCTTTCACAACGGCACATTGAGGACACATCAGTCCAATCCTGGGGCATGGTTTTGGTGGTGATGTCCTCTTTGCTGGCGCTGGGTACGCATCCAATTCTTCTTGTCTGGGTATTTTTCAGTTTTGGATGTTTTTGCAGTTTTGAGATGGAAGAATAGTGCATGTTCTAGCATAGGCGTCCCTTGAATAAGTGACACTTCAGAGTATCCCTTCACATCTGGAGAGGTTTTCAGGTTTTCAAAAGTTTAAACTAAAGTTGTTGTGTTGTTTTTTTGGAAATTAGTGTCTGCTTGTTGCATAAAAAGTCTGTTACAATGTTTTGGTTTCTGTGAGTTTATGACAACTTAAATTTTTCACATAACCACATTAATTTCTCTGTGATGACAAATTTAGAGTGCAGGGTAACCCACGTGCATTTTGTCGCATCACAGCTCACACTGCAACCATTTTCATCTTTCACAACGGCACATTGAGGACACATCAGTCCAATCCTGGGGCATGGTTTTGGTGGTGATGTCCTCTTTGCTGGCGCTGGGTACGCATCCAATTCTTCTTGTCTGGGTATTTTTCAGTTTTGGATGTTTTTGCAGTTTTGAGATGGAAGAATAGTGCATGTTCTAGCATAGGCCTCCCTTGAATAAGTGACACTTCAGAGTATCCCTTTACAGATGGAGAGATTTTCAGGTTTTCAAAAGTTTAAACTAAAGTTGTTGTGTTGCTTTTTGGAAATTAGTGTCTGCTTGTTGCATAAAAAATCTGTTACAATGTTTTGGTTTCTGTGAGCTTATGACAACTTAAATTTTTCACATAACCACATTAATTTCTCTGTGATAACAAATTTAAAGTGCAGGGTAACCCACGTGCATTTTGTCGCATCACAGCTCACACTGCAACCATTTTCATCTTTCACAACGGCACATTGAGGACACATCAGTCCAATCCTGGGGCATGGTTTTGGTGGTGATGTCCTCTTTGCTGGCGCTGGGTACGCATCCAATTCTTCTTGTCTGGGTATTTTTCAGTTTTGGATGTTTTTGCAGTTTTGAGATGGAAGAATAGTGCATGTTCTAGCATAGGCGTCCCTTGAATAAGTGACACTTCAGAGTATCCCTTCACATCTGGAGAGGTTTTCAGGTTTTCAAAAGTTTAAACTAAAGTTGTTGTGTTGTTTTTTTGGAAATTAGTGTCTGCTTGTTGCATAAAAAGTCTGTTACAATGTTTTGGTTTCTGTGAGTTTATGACAACTTAAATTTTTCACATAACCACATTAATTTCTCTGTGATGACAAATTTAGAGTGCAGGGTAACCCACGTGCATTTTGTCTGATCACAGCTCACACTGCAACCATTTTCATCTTTCACAACGGCACATTGAGGACACATCAGTCCAATCCTGGGGCATGGTTTTGGTGGTGATGTCCTCTTTGCTGGCGCTGGGTACGCATCCAATTCTTCTTGTCTGGGTATTTTTCAGTTTTGGATGTTTTTGCAGTTTTGAGATGGAAGAATAGTGCATGTTCTAGCATAGGCCTCCCTTGAATAAGTGACACTTCAGAGTATCCCTTTACAGATGGAGAGATTTTCAGGTTTTCAAAAGTTTAAACTAAAGTTGTTGTGTTGCTTTTTGGAAATTAGTGTCTGCTTGTTGCATAAGAAATCTGTTACAATGTTTTGGTTTCTGTGAGTTTATGACAACTTAAATTTTTCACATAAAATCCAAGTTTTCACACATATGAAACTTTCAATGAAAATGCAATGATTTAATTAACACCGCTTAACATTTTCAACCAAAAATTTTTCTCTCCAGATATTTGGAATATTGCTTGATGTAAGTTTATATCCACTGAAAGGGTTTCACGATGAGTGTTTACCAGATAGAGAACACTGTGAAACAGATCTGTCAGGTCTGCTTAATTTGGCCCAGTAGATGCTGGCAGTAAATTCCTATTTATGTGTCACCAATTCCCACTGCCCTTAGGAAAGTGACTCTGGCAAAGAGCCAAAATATTTATCTAAACCCACGTGCATTTGCTGGCGTCACAGCCAACATTGCAGCCATTCCTATCTTGCACATATGCACATTTGGGACACATCAGTCCAATCCTGGGGCATGGTTTTGGTGGTGATGTCCTCTTTGCTGGGTACGCATCCAATTCTTTTTGTCTGGGTATTTTTCAGTTTTGGATGTTTTTGCAGTTTTGAGATGGAAGAATAGTACATGTTCTAGCATAGGCGTCCCTTGAATAAGTGACACTTCAGAGTATCCCTTCACATATGGAGAGGTTTTCAGGTTTTCAAAAGTTTAAACTAAAGTTGTTGTGTTGTTTTTTGGAAATTAGTGTCTGCTTGTTGCATTAAAAGTCTGTTACAATGTTTTGGTTTCTGTGAGTTTATGACAACTTAAATTTTTCACATAACCACATTAATTTCTCTGTGATGACAAATTTAGAGTGCAGGGTAACCCACGTGCATTTTGTCGCATCACAGCTCACACTGCAACCATTTTCATCTTTCACAACGGCACATTGAGGACACATCAGTCCAATCCTGGGGCATGGTTTTGGTGGTGATGTCCTCTTTGCTGGGTACGCATCCAATTCTTCTTGTCTGGGTATTTTTTAGTATTGGATGTTTTTGCAGTTTTGAGATGGAAGAATAGTGCATGTTCTAGCATAGGCCTCCCTTGAATAAGTGACACTTCAGAGTATCCCTTTACAGATGGAGAGATTTTCAGGTTTTCAAAAGTTTAAACTAAAAATGTAGTGTTGCTTTTTGGAAATTAGTGTCTGCTTGTTGCATAAAAAATCTGTTACAATGTTTTGGTTTCTGTGAGTTTATGACAACTTAAATTTTTCACATAAAATAAAAGTTTTCACACATATGAAACTTTCAATGAAAATACAATGATTTAATTAACACCGCTTAACATTTTCAACCTAAAATTTTTCTCTCCAGATATTTCGAATATTGCTTGATTAAGTTTATATCCACTGAAAGGGTTTCACGATGAGTGTTTACCAGATAGAGAACACTGTGAAACAGATCTGTCGGGTCTGCAATATTTTGCCCAGTTGATGCTGGCAGTAAATTCCTATTTATGTGTCACCAATTCCCACTGCCCTTAGGAAAGTGACTCTGGCAAAGAGCCAAAATATTTATCTAAACCCACGTGCATTTGCTGGCGTCACAGTCAACATCGCAGCCATTCCCATCTTGCACATATGCACATTTGGGACACATCAGCCCCTTCCTGTTACATGGTTTTGGTCCCGCATGTGCATCCAATTCTTCTTGTCTGGGCGTTTTTGAATGGTTTTTTTTGGTAGGAGAATAGCATTAGTGATCGAAAAAGGGCGCCAGGCGCCACGGAATGAGGGCGCCAAATGTCAAGTGCGCCATGGCGTCATTTGTGGATTAGGGTGCCAGGAAAAATACACTACGTACAATTACCCTACCTACAATTACCCTACCTAAACTAGGCGGACATGATGGCATACAATGTTCTGAAAGAATACGCAACAACTGTAGCATTAACCGAATGGGCACTTTGCCAAACGTAGCTGCACAAATTATTACGCAATATGAGGGAAAACGAAATTAATGAAATCTGCCGGATAAACCTAAAAATTAAATAACAATTGATATATCTTACATTAATAATGTTTGAAGAGTTCATGTTTCGTTAAAACGAGAGTGATTTCGCTCATTTCACAATGATTAGTTTTTCGTTTACACAACTACCTTATTACCTCGAAATACCCCCAGGGGGTTTATTATTTCGCCAGCAAAATTTGAGGGGGGATAATTCGAGGGGGGGTTTATTCGAGGGGGGTCTATTATTTCGCCAGAAATTTTCGGAAATTCCCCATACTCGGACGTAGAAAAATCGAACAATTACATAGATGTATATGTCTTTATAGGTATATATAACTGTATATACACATAATCCCTTCCCTAACGTCACTCAATCTTCAGTTTTCACGGTGTTCTGCATTGTACAGATCACAAACTGCGGTATTTGTCATGTACGTTCTCTATACACTCAATGTTAGGGGGGGTATTTCGAGGGGGGGTTTATTATTTCCTCAGCCGAATTTTAGGGGGGGGGGTATTTCGAGGGGGGGGGGTTAATTCAAGGGGGGGATAATTCGAGGTAATACGGTAGGTATATCTGTACATCTCTATCTGCTTGTGGATGAAGATACATACGTGTTATTTTGGCACTTTTCCGCGTATGTATCTAAGATCCCGGTTCGATTTGAAACTTTGTTGTTGAGCCGAAAATGCAAAAACGTTTTGTTCTCACATCACATGGTCGCACAAAAGTAATACTGACCATAAACTGAGCGAAAATACCCATCCAAACTTGAACGTGAGACATAAGTATTAGGAATTAAGTCCAACAACATTGTAGAATATCATGTCTGCCGAGTTTACCTAGGAAGATTGCGACCACAATTCTCTATTTTCCTGGTGAATTTCCATTTATCACTGTCACTGACATTCTTTTTTTATTTTTGTCTCATTTACACAGTTCTCGCTTCGAAACCCCGCTGGCGCCGTTTTTGAGCCCTTTTAGGGCAGGGCGCCACAGAAAAACTGCGCCAAGCGCCAATGGCGCCATGGCGCGGCGACCTTTGGCGCCCTCAAATGGCGCCAGCGCCATGGCGTCATTCCATCACTAAGTAACAGGAATGTTTTTGAATACGGTTGAAGCCCTTGAAAAAACCCTAAGATTTAAAAGATGTTCACATGCTGAATTTCCGAAATTTTGAAAAATTCTAGAGAGTAAAAAAGTTTAGGCGTTTTTCTAGTGCTGAAATGAAATTCGAACCTCCAAAAACGATTTCACATTTTCGAGTTTCCGTTTGCCATCTTTATTACCACTGTCCTAACCGAATTGACCTTGGCAAAGAGCCAACAAATGTAAACCCACGTGCATTGGGTCTTGTCACAGCCCACAGTGCAGCCATCCTTTTTCACATGGGCGCATGGAGCGCATGAAAACAAAATCCTGGGGCATGGCTTCAAACCGGCACTTGAAGCTATTGCGGCCAATGCCAAAAGACACACTGCAACTTTTGCTAGCATTGTTGGTGTATTGGGGAGGTTAAGTTTTGGTGAAAAGTTTGGTTTTTGATGGGTATTTTAGTTCAAACTGAATAATGTTGAAATGAATTGAAATGAAATTTCGGCTGGATTTTATGCGACGCGATGAGCGATATAATCGCGTTGTAATGCAAATCATATTCTGCTTATATTTATTTGATTTGATGTATTTTATTGTGATTTGTATGATTTTGTAAAACTTTTTGAAAGCAAGCAAGGTTGAATGGTGGAATTTTCATTCGAATCCACATTTCAATGCCCGCAGTTGTTACGCTGTTGAATAAATTGCGCTCTGTTTTATCGCCCGTATTTCGATCTGATCTTTTCCATTCATTTTATGCCCCGCTAACGATTGCAAACGCACTGAAAAAAAGTGTTTAACTTTAAGTGTTTTTTTTTTACTTTTCAAATTTACCAATTTTTATAATTACTTTTCGAATTTTCAAATATTTTGGACTACTTATAAAAAAATTGAACAAAATTATTGCATTTTGAATTTTTATGTTTTAATTTGGACACTTTTTATGTTTTACCGTATCCAAGCTGTTACCGCAGATACATCTGCACTGTTTCGTTCTGCAGCTATGCATAAGATCAATGGAAAATTGACGTAATTATCACTTGAAATATGTATTTTCAACTAAAAATACCAACAAAAAATTGAAATCACTTTTAAAATTTTCAGATTTTGTTAGAAAAAAAAGATTTTGAAGTGTTTTTTCTAGGGGTGAAATAGGTAAAATTTCGAAAACTCCAAAAACATCGAAAATTCGAATTGTTTTCAAATCTTAGTTTTTTTCTCATCGTTACGTCCTGCTGAGAAGGGCGCCAAGCGCCGGTGTTATGAGGAAAATCGCCACCAGCAAAGGTCAACAATTGCAATATTTTTATACCTGATAGGTAATCTTACTTATTAGGTTTTTAATCTTAATAATGTCAATTGTCAAGGCTTTTTTTAAAGGCACCACACGGACACGGACCAATTTGCCACGCCCTTAAATTGCGCTCTTAAATACTATTTCCAGTAAACTAAAATTTCATTCAAAGTTGATTTATGACTTCATGGTTTACTGGCAGTGAACTAATAGTGTCCGCGACGACATTGCTTCAGACCCCCCCCCCCCCCAAATTTGATGTGGTTCTGATTGCAAACTACCCACAAAATATGTTGTAATTCACATTGTAATGTTGCACGTAATCTGAGTACCGTATTTGCTTGAATAATCCCCCTGGGGGAGTATTATTTCGCCAGACTTTTTTGAGGGGGAACTATTCGAGGGGGGAATTATTCGAGGGGGGGGGATTATTCTTTCGTCAAAATATTCCTGCATCTTTCTGTCAAGTCATTTCACGAAATGTGCTTTTTTAACACAAAAACGTGTCATTTTAGTTAGAATTTGGCACAACTAATTGATGAAATATCTTTAAGGGGGGATTATTCGAGGGGGGAATTATTATTTCCTCACTCGTCTTACACGGGGGGATTATTCGAGGGAAGGAATTATTCAAGGGGGGAACTATTCAAGCAAATACGGTACATTTAACTACCCATTTTTTAAATAACATTTCAGTTTTGCATGTCGAATGGTTAATGGGCAAAGTATGGCATTATACCCTCTTCACAGTGTCTGCCAATGAAAATCAACAGATGAAAGTTGAAAATATTATTTTTAGAAATACTGATGGTATTGTCTTGAAATTTCCACTCTTCAATTAGTTCTGGACAGCAAAAAGGCACAAAGCCAAACACAATGCAAAACGGAAATCATAGCGAACTGCTAATAGCGTCATGGTCATGGCGCATTGGCGCTGCACACACTAGTTTACTAACAGTAAACTAAGAATCTGGTAAACTGATTTTTCAGATTCTGAGTGAATCTGAGTTTACCGGAATATGTTATTTATGATCTATATCAACTGTAGTTGACGAACAGCTCATTCCGGTAAACTCAGATGCGCTCAAAAGCTGACAAATGAGTTTACCAAATTCTTAGTTTACCGTTAGTAAACTAGTGTGTGCAGCGACATTGAATATAGTCGGCGGATAGCACAGTGTGCATCCGCAATACTTATACCTTATGTGCCAAAACCACACTTATGCACCCGATTTCACGAAAAAAAATATTAAAAAATGTAAAAAAGCTGGGTCGAGTACTGTACAACCTTACGTTTCGTGCCTGAAATAATTGTTTGACAACTTCCTCAACTTGAATACTAAATAAGTATAAACAATGCTGTATTATAGTAAACCCTTCAAACAACTCTCGAAAATAAATCTGACATAACAATTAGGTATTATACACTCTCCATGACGTTATATGTAACCAAATTTGGTGCCACTCAATTAATCATAGTTAATGGAGCATAAAGAATCAATGAATGTGTTCAC
The DNA here is from genome assembly GCA_964036195.1 of Sphaerolaimus hirsutus. NCBI lineage: Eukaryota > Metazoa > Nematoda > Chromadorea > Monhysterida > Sphaerolaimidae > Sphaerolaimus > Sphaerolaimus hirsutus. The sequence goes on from OZ038457.1 coordinate 24,254,088, forward strand.
TGGACAATTTACAGACAGACAGAAACGCATTCATTGGAAATGAAAAATAGGATGTCCATTTTGGCTCATTTCATCTGAAAAGCAAATGGCAAAAAAAACACATATTTTTTCTGCTACCTATAATAACAACAAATTTTATATAAGCTGACCGGAAAGAACGCTCGGACATTCATTTGCAATCTCCACTGATACACAAAATGAAGTTCTTAAGCACAATATTTCTTCTTTTGCTCATTGAAACAGCTGTGGAGCCCCGCAAAAATTCAAAAATCAGTGAATATTGGACTAATATTTGCAGGTTAAATATTTAGGTATGCATTCATGCCGATTATTATTGCATTGAAATACCTCGAAAAGATATAGGTAAACCTGTATAAAAATTGGTAAAATATAAACGTGACTAAACGTGCAAATGTAAACGTAAGCCTGTAAACGTTTCGAACGAGTGTGGTCATTCTGACATGTTGTGTACTTTAACATGTTGTGGAATGTAACATGCCGTCATGGGAATCTGGCATGTTGTGGAAACTGACATGCCAAAAGGTGAATGTAACATGTCCAGAGTGAATTTAACATGCCCAGCACAAAGGTGAATCTAACATGAGAAGCGTAAGACTGACATGCCCTACATATTTGGTATGAGGCATGTCCCATGTGCATGAAATAATGATCAGTGATCAATCATCATCACCATGTTTGTCAATTTCTCAAATTTTGAATTAAAAATTTTTGAGTTTGAATTCAAAAATTTGAATATCCAAATTTTTTGGACTTTTCAAAAAAAAATTTCACACGTAGAAATCCCCCCAATTTTTTTGTAGAAAATTTGAAAATGCAAAGGTTGAGTGGAAAAAAGTTGTAAAGTAATCAAAAAGATTAAAAAATTCAAAAAGTACTAAAAAGTATTCAAAAATTTGAAAACTATTGTTTGGAAAAATTGTATGCATTGCGACCACATGTGCAGGGCTTGTCAGTTTCACACTTCGCATGTTAGATTCACCTTTGAGCTTGGCATGTTACATTCACGCTAGACATGTTACATACACCTTTTGGCATGTCAGTTTCCACAACATGTCAGATTCCCATGGCGGCATGTTACATTCCACAACATGTTAAAGTACACGACATGTTAAAGTGGATTCACCCGTTTCAAACGCGTGCGCTATTAGGTAGACGTTCACAGTGATGTAAAAAATGCCAAGATTTTGGAGTTATGGTTCTTTGATGCACCCCAGCGCCAAGTGCCAAAATGGCGCCAGAGCAAAATAGTGCCAAGCGCCAAAAACTTCATGGCGCCTTCTGCTCTGACGCCAGCGCCATGGCGCTTTCACTTCACTATCTACTCATTTGTGAGCTAAAAGCATAAAACCCCTTAAAATTCACTCTCATTTTCAGCTACTGCGTCTCGGGCTCTGCTGCAGATTGTGAAAAAGTGCAAAGGCTGACAAAGGCTATCAAAGTTTATCCGTGTGTATGTCAACACGCGCGGCCATCGAAGGATATTTCAGGTAAAGAAACAGGGGCCTTTTTTCCTGGAATGTTGAAAAAGAATAAAAATAGTATTTTTAATGGGGTATTTTGTGTGGTATTTCGTGAAAGCGTAAGCGTAAGCATAAGCGTAAATACTCAAATACCTGGGTGAATGCGGAAAAAAATTCTGCGGCCGGAAAACGGAATGGGAAACGGGAAAAAATTCGCCTGCGGAAATGGAAATTTGACACCCCACTCAGGTGTGAGTAAAATAACAATACTTTATGTTTACATTTACTTTCAAAAATGTTCAGTACTTTTAACAACTCTGGCGCACCCTCTAAAATGCACTGTAGAATTTCAAATATCATACAAAGTGTCAAAAGTTCAGTGAAAAAAATCTTCTTTTTTTGCGTGTTCGGGACTGATCCACGGTCTGTAGTACACTACCATGCAGAATAGTTGAGACTTTTTGCGCTGCGTGATTAATGTTGCCAGAATTTTGAAATGGTCGATATGCAAAACATTTGGATACTATACATGGGTACCCTGGGGGGTTGACTACACATGCCCGGGATGACCGCCCCTAGAGTTCAAATCTGCATATTGTCCTAGTCTACAAACATATTAACTCAGTTTGTTCATGTTTCAGAATAGTTGAGACTTTTCTTGTTTTGGGCAGTAGCCACCCAGTATCTCACTTTAAAGTCTATATCCAACTCCTATGTTCATTTTTTGACAAAATTTTCACCATGGCAACTGCTTGCCTGCATCGCTTAGCTCTGTGTGCAGCTAGAAACATTCTAAGCATGAACAGCATATGCCAATGCATATATGGAAATGGGGCATTTATTTATTTTTGCTGCAGTTTTGTATCAATTGCCAGCAACTCAGAAATGGGGGTAGGCCTACTACTGAGTGGGGCTATTTGGTGTGTAAATTTGAGGTTATGGCTTTGCTCTATTAGGTTGGCCCAACTGTGAATGAGTAATGTGCAATTATTTTGGATGGAATGAAGATGGCAGTTTGTAAGTGCTGTAACTTTTGATTGGAAAGAGATATTAAAAAAACGTTTTTGTCATATTAATTCTCTCTGTCTAAAGTATGTTAAAGACTGTTCAATAACAAAATTTTCATGCTGCAAACCCCAGTAAAATAAGCATAAAATATTTGACACCATTGAAAATTTTTAAAGTGCCATAACTTTTGATTGAAAAGAGATATCTCACTCATTTTGGTTTTAAATGAATCTGCTTTGTCTAAAGTACATGATAGCATGTTCAAAAAAATATTTTTTCATGTTCAAAAACTGGGTCAAATTGACATACGGAATTTAGACATCACTGAACCAACCACAAAAATAGAATCTGCAGGTTGTCCCAATCATTTTAAGTGTAGAATGATTCAAATCAGCCCAGAAATGGTTGAGTTATAAAACTTCAAAGACACTCATCCAGATTGCCCATTTTTTGTATACCGTATTTCCTCGAAATACCCCCCCTCGAAATACCCCCCCCCTCGAAATACCCCCCCTCAAAATGGGCACTATGGAATTGTGGTCCGGGAAACGCAAAACAGACGTTCAAAACACTTACTGTGTTACGTTAGAACATCGTTTATACCATCTACATCCTTATAAAAGGCTGTAAAAACTTAAAAATGGTGGTTATTGTTGCATTTTTCACGTTTTTCTCTCAAAATTCTCACTCTGAAACAAAAAACCCCTGGGGGGTATTTCGAGGAAATACGGTATTTATTGACCATCTTTTTATAGACCCCCCTTATCTCGGGCCTGGGGGATTATTTTAGCAAACAAAAAATTTTTGTAGTAGCCCCAGCATAAAACTCCAACATACTCAAACGGCATTAAAATTGGGCAAGGGACAAGAAATTGGGAGGCAAAAGAGTGTGGTGGACCCCCAGCCTACTGTTTCTCTATGTGTGAAAAGTCTCAACTATTCTGCACGGTAGTGTATTTTGCCAGTAAAAATCTGAAGCTGGTTTATTCTTGGATGTATTTTCTGAAAATCAACCATTTTTAGAACACCAACTGTCTAGGATTGAAGGTTTCCTCCTGTATCCAGTGTGATTTCTTCAAAATGCCATTAAATCACAAACCACTTTTGGATACAAAAACCTACAGAGAAGAAACCAGCGAAATGCTACGATGGCAAGGGCCAGTGCAGATCGGGGCTGTGCTCTCAGTTGTGCAAACTGTGGAACATTGATTCATATCATAAATGTAGGACTACAGGAAAATGCTGCTGCTACACAAAGTGAAATTTCGGCTGTGAATTTTTCGATGGATTTTTGAAATGTGTTGATCTGCGGATTAATTACTGTGACTGGGTTAATTTTTGTGTTGTGATAATTTAAAGCTACTCAAACTATAACAGTTGTATACTGGATAAAAACTACTATAAACATTGATTGATGATAGAAAGTAAGAGATACATCTAATGCTCTGAAAATCACACTACAAAATGAATCTAAACCTACCCCCATCTGGCACAATGTACATCATTTATGCAATGTACACACATATGTATTAATTGATACAAATTTGCCTCGCGGTTGCATATAAATATGTACACAAGTTTGTGTAGATATATAAGTATTTATATATGTGCAAATATACCGATTTTGTCACCCTTATTACCAGTTTTGGGTATGTAAAAGCATAATATTTACTATGATCATTCACAAACATTTCTGACGAAATAATAAAAGCCCCTTGAATACGCCCCCCACTTGAATTAACCCCCCTAAAAATTTGCTTGCGAAATAATATTTGGGGGGTATTTTGGGGAAATACGGCATATAATGACGCGGTTTTCTCTGGCTCTTCAGTCTTCAGTAGTTATGTAAAAAGCGCCAGGACTTTGGTGCCAAGCGCCAAAAGCGCCATGGCGCTTTTCCGACCCCCAGGGCCAAGCGCCAGTGTTGACTGGCACTGAAGCAAAATGGCGCCAAGGTATGAAATGATTATACCGTATTTCCTCGAAATACCCCCAGGGGGTTTATTTTTTCAGAGTGAGAATTTTGAGGGGGTATTTCGAGGGGGGTAATTCGAGGGGGGTTTATTATTCCGCCAGAAATTTTTTTGAACACCCAGTACCAATAACGTACGCAGACGTAGAAAAATGCAACAAGAACAGCCATGTATAAGAGTCTACAGCCTTATATAAGTACGTACCTAGACGGTATAAACCATGTTCTGATGTAACACAATCACTGTTATTAACGTGTGTTATGCATTGCCCAGGTCATAAACAGCAGCTTTTGTCATTGTGGCCACACAAGCTGGTTTTCAATGTTCCTTTTTGAAAACTCTCCTAGGCGACGCGTCGCTGTATGGAATTCAAAAGTGTGCAATTTGCACTTTTATTTTTCAATAAGTGACAGCATATGTGAATATTGGTTTCGGCAAGTCACATTTGCCGTTCAAAGTTCACATTTGCAGAACATTTTTGAAAACCGTAGGGCGACGCGTCGCCTCTGTAGCGGCGACGCGTCGCCACTATAATACTCTGAAGACAATTTTGAAAACTTAAAATTGAATAAATTAGTTTTCAAAAATGTACATTACAGTTTTCAAATTTGCAGAACATTTGTGAATGTAGAGATGTAGAGCGACGTACGGCGACGTCGCTGTACGTCGCTGTACGCGCCAGTTTTCAATATCTGTGGAACAAATGTGAAAATGCGTCGCCTCACACATCAAAAGTAGGAAAATCGTCGCCCAGCATCACCAGTTTACAAAATTTTGCCAACTTACTTCAAAATCCTTTAAAAACCACTGGATGAATGGGTTTATGTAAAATTGACACTGTAGATGCAGTATTTTTTGCTGCATCTGATGATAGGGTCGTAGAAAACTTGGGATTTACATAAAATAAAATAATTTTTTTTTTTAAACGTCGCTGTGGTGACGTTTCAGGTGACAACTGCATATGTCACCTGTTTCCATGAGTTATTACCAATTTTGAAAAGTTTTAGATTTATGATGTTGTGAAGTGGGTGTTTTATTATATTGATTATGTCATATTTATGTGGGGTTGATGTCATATTTATGGTATTTATGTTGTTGCAATGTGAGGTCGATACCAGCATCAACACTCCAAGGTGACTAAACAACTAAACAGTATCTGGCCAGGTGCCAAACCTGATTTTCTGCATATTACATATGTCTTTTTTGTGCACTTCCACCTTGCATCACATTTACTAAGCTGAGTTTTCCTGTGCAGCTCTAGATTTTCTTGCTTCATTGCACTGCTTCACAGCTGCACTGCTTGGCTCAGCTGGACTGGAGTTTTTGGTGTTTTTGCTGCATGCTGGAGTGTTGTAATGGCCGCCACTGAGTGCTTGGTAGTTAATTTATACCTTTTGCACTGACACTTGGAAGTTGTGCACATACAGTAAATAATTTTGAAAAAATCTCTGGAAACATAAAAAGACTATGTGATGTTTTCCAAGCCTTTTTTGCATCTTTACTTTTCTTTTACAAGACTTTCACTCAATTCCTCAATTCCATGGATAGATCTAGATAACTTTTGAGTTTTCAAAAAGGTTCATGTTTATGTTAAATTTCGTGACAGATTGCAATATTAAATGAAAACATTTCTGAAAACAATACAATAAAATTGTTTTTATTTTTTTGTGCTAGTGTATTGAATGTGACATCATCGCAGTCAGTGTTCACTTGTTGTTCATTTTTTTGGCTTTCATTTACATACAAAATCAGCTGTTTGAATTGCACTTGTGATTTTTAAAAAAATTATAAAGTGGATTGTATAAAAATATCATTACTTGTTTTGCAGAAATGTTATTGAATTCAGTTGTTTTTTTTTTATGTGAAAAAATAAGGGCTTTTTACTGTGATAATGTGATAATTACAGATACAGGGGTGTAATTTTAAAAAATTATTTAATGTTTTAAGCATCACAACAATTTCTCCATCATCTTTGAACTTCTATCATGAAACATGGTATCAAATGAAAGAGAAAAAAAACTGGACATATATCTGAGATGGATATCATATACAATGTAAAACAAAAATTTTAAAAATATTTATAGTTATAAAATGAATTAATTTTTAAAAATATGTATAACAGCGCTAAAAATATACAATACAGTCCCAAAAATCAAGCATAATTTTCTGCATCACATGCCGCTTACAGCTTGTCCTACAAATTTGTACTTATTCGACAAAAAAATATTTTGTCTGCAGCATTTTACCAGAGTTTTCAAATATGTGTTCTTCCGGAGGAAAAATAGAAAAAAAACAAAGATGGCGGCCGTTTGGCTCATTACACAGACTGTTTAAATGAATTTGAAAACAAAATAATGGGTTTTCACAGAGGGAACCTTGAAAACCAGCTTGTGTGGGGCCATTGACGTTCTCTTTACACTCAATTGGGGGGGGGGGGTATTTCGAGGGGGGGTTATTAATTAATAGTGCCCATTTTGAGGGGGGGTACTTCACCGGGGATATTTCGAGGGGGGTAATTCGAGGAAATACGGTAATAGGAATTGTGGGATATTAGAGTACATTTTTGTGCTTGTGGGTTGGAACCCATGTTCAGCCAAAAACAATTTTTCAGAAGGGCACCCTTTAGTGGGTCGTCGGCAGCCACCCCACATGTGTATTGTGAGGGGGCTGTTGGCAAGATATCCCCCTAATTTCAGCTTTCTATCACCATGACAGCTGGAGATATGGCTCTCGTAGTGTTGCCAATGAAGTGGGTGGTGAACTTGTTTGGGACACTAATAACGGCAAAAAAATGGTTGCATATAAGGCGACCCACCCTGTAGTGAGTCGCCGCACTTCCCCCATTGTTGGGGAGTAGAGGGGTCTTACAACTTTATATTCCGTATTACCTCGAAATACCCCCAGGGGGTTTATTATTTCGCCAGCAAAATTTGAGGGGGGATAATTCGAGGGGGGTTTTTCGAGGGGGGTCTATTATTTCGCCAAAAATTTTCGGAAATTCCCCATACGCAGACGTAGAAAAATCGAACAATCACATAGATTTATATTTATATGTTTATAGGCATATACACTACCGTGCAGAATAGTTGAGACTTTTTGTGCTGTGTGATTAATGTTGCCAGAATTAGAAATGGTTGATATGCAAGACATTTGGATACTATACATGGTTACCCTGGGCGGTTGACTACACATGCCCAGGATGACCGCCCCTCAAGTTCAAATCTGCGTATATTCCTAGTGTACAAACATATTAACTCAGTTTGTTCATGTTACAGAATAGTTGAGACTTTTCTTGTTTTGGGCAGTAGCCACCCAGTATCTCACTTATAAGTCTATATCCACCTCCTATGTTCATTTTTTAACAAAATTTTCACCATGGCAACTTGCTTGCCTGCATCGCTGAGCTCTGTGTGCAGCAAGAAACATTCTAAGCATGAACAGCGTATGGCAATGCATATATGGAAATGTGGCATTTATTAATTTTTGCTTCAGTTTTGCATCCATTGCCAGCAACTCTGAAATGGGGGTAGGCATACTAATGGGTGGGGCTATTTGGTGTGTAAATTTGAGGTTTTGGCTTTGCTCTATTAGGGAGAAAAGTTGGCCCAACTGTGAATGAGTAATGTGCAATTATGTTGGATGGAATGAAGATGGAAGTTTGTAAGTGCTAAAACTTTTGATTGGAAAGAGATATTGAACTCATTTCTGTTTTAAATGAATCCTCGTTGTCTAAAGTATATGATAGCATGTTCAAAAAAATTATTTTTTCATGTTCAAAAACTGGGTCAAATTGACATATGGAATTTAGACATCTCTAAGCTGACCACAAAAATAGAAGTTGCAGGTTGTCCCGATCATTTGAAGTGTTGAATGATTCAAATCAGCCCAGAAATGGCTGAGTTATTAAGCTTCAAAGACACTCATCCAGATTGCCCATTTTTTGTATATTTATTGTCCATCTTTTTATAGACCCCCCTTATCTTGGGCCTGGGGGTTTATTTGAGCAAACAGAAAATTTTCGTTGTAGCCCCAGCATCAAACCCCAACATACTCAAACAGCATCAAAATTGGGAAAGGGACAAGAAATTGGGAAGCAAAAAAGTGCAGTGGACCCCCAGTCTACTGTTTCTCTATGTGTGAAAAGTCTCAACTATTCTGCACGGTAGTGTATTACTGTATATACACAAAAACCCTTCCCTAACGTCACTTGATCATCAGTGTTAACGTGTGTTCTGCATAGTACAGATAACAAACTGCGCTATTTGTCATGTATTTACGTTCACGTGATACTCAATTTTAGGGGGGGGGGGGGTATTTCGAGGGGGGTTTATTATTTCCTCAGCCGAAATTTAGGGGGGGGAATTTTGAGGGGGTTAATTCAGGGGGCGGATAATTGAGGTAATACGGTATACAAAGTTTCAGCTTTATAACACCCCCATGGACTGAGATATTGCATTCAAAGTGAAATAAAAAAATGGGTGGTGAACTTGTCCAGGAAGGTGTTTACATTGCACAATGTTGGCACTGATCGAAGAAGATGTGATATAATTGAATACACTCACTTTTAGAAACAAAATGAATAGGAATTTTAGGAATGACCAAAATGAAAATGAATTCAACTACAATGAAAAATACATGTTTAGGCAGTGTGTGTCATCACAGCAGCTATTTATTAGTGAAGTAGGAATGTATCCAGATGGGTCCTGCAGCGCAGCCATAGAAGATTTTGGGGTTAGCATTTTTTTTTTTGGGGGGGGGGGGGGTCCTACCCCTGGCATGTGTTAATAACTCGGGAACCGCTTGGCGAAAAATGTTGAAATTTGGATATATTATGGTTTCAGCGGGGCTCTATCAGATTTCGACGATTTTTTTTCTACGACCTCCCAGTCCGGAGATCGGGTGGGTCTATAAAAAGACTGTCATTTTCGAAAATTTTGCGTGTCGCTCAGAACATGCAAACTTTGAACATCATTAACTCGACTATTTCTGGGCCGACTTTAGTAATTTTACTTTTAAAATGATGACAAATGCTTGGAGAGATCATTTCTGAGGTCAAATAGGCGATACAAATCGGCCAAATCCATATATACACAATATTGTATCGCCTATTTGACCTCAGAAATGATCTCTCCAAGCATTTGTCATCATTTTAAAAGTGAAATTACTAAAGTCGGCCCAGAAATAGTCGAGTTAATGATGTTCAAAGTTTGCATGTTCTGGGCGACACGCAAAATTTTCGAAAATGACAGTCTTTTTATAGACCCACCCTATCTCCAGACTGGGAGGTTGTAGAACAAAATCGTCGAAATCTGAGAGAGCCCCGACCTGAAACCATAATATATCCATATTTCGACATTTTTCGCCAAGCAGTTCCCGAGTTATTATCACGTGCCAGGGGTAGGACCCCCCCCCCTCCCAAAAAAAAATGCTAACCCCAAAATCTTCTATGAGCGCAGCCCCTGTTCCCTGGTCTGGTGAGACATGAAAAATTTAGGGGAATGCATCTTGTATAAATATCGGGAGTTCTAGTATAAATATCAGGAGATGTATGGAAATTTTGTGTGCACACAAGCATGCAATTTCTATCAAACACAATGATCATCAGATAGATACAGGATAAATCCCTGGTAGTAGCTGATGACATCATATGATAAGTGTCCCTGTTTTCTTTGTGAAAATACACAAAATATGTGTTTTGTACAAGGGAAGTTGCATTCCATTCCTTGCCTGAAATTGGCTTCACATGCAGGGTTGCAAAATCTCAGGGTAGAAAATAAAAATAAAATAAAAATAAAATGGAAACATTTTAAAATGAAAATAAAATTTGTATGAAAATTGAAATGTAAAAGAAATTGTAAAATTGTATAGAAATTCAAATCTTTGTAAAAAAATTGTAAAATTGTATAACAATCCCTTTTTTTGTAAACTTTTTATCTTGTTGCCGGAGTTTCTACCTGTTTATTCGCAGAACTGAGGGCAGTCCCAAGCTTCGTAAAGTCTCAAATGTCCTGTAAAATGTCATGCAAAGTGTCAATTGTCATGACAAATGTAAAATAAAGTATCAATTGTCATGACAAATATAAATTTAAGTGTCAATTGTCCAGCAAATTGTATCCTAATCGTATCTTTTGTGTCCAAATCATGTTCTTTTTAAATCCAGATCTTATGTATACAAAAAAAACACATAATATTTGGATACCAAACATAAGCTTTGGGTACAATTTGTCATGACAATTGCCACTTTGCGTGACATTTGACATGACACTACTTGACATTTTGTATGACAATTGACACATTACTTTACATTTGTCATGACAATTGACACTTTGCTTGCCATGGCGCTTTTCATGGGCATGGCACCAAGTGCCACAGCTAACGATGGCAAAAAAAGATTCGAAAATTCGAAAACATTTTCGAATTTTCGAATTTTTCCGGAATTTTCGAATTTTTATCTCACCCCTAGAAAAAACACTTAAAAATCGATTTATTTTTCAAAAAATTCGAAAATACTTTTCGAATTTTTCAGGCAATTCAAGGCACTCAAGTTCAACGTACTTCATACAACGACAATTGATACGAGGTGCTTATGAAAAAGCGAAACAAAACAGAAAAAATGTCCAAAAACGTTGAAATGTAAACTGCCCTGTAAAATGTGAAATGTCATGGAGAGTGTCAAAAGTTATGAAAATGCCCTGGAAAAATGACGAACATATTTGCCATTTTCCACAGCATTTCCATGACTTTAGACATTTTGCATAACATTTGACATTTCACAGAGAATTTTACAGGTGTCTGGGACTGCACATAGGAACTGCACATATTTATAAGTAAAAGAGATGTGATCAAAGATATACTCCAGCGACATTACACTTTACAATGAAACCTACCATATCCCATCTGAATAAAAGAACAAACATAAAATTTTTTCATCATATTAATCAAATTGCTTTGATAAATATGATGGAAAAAATTTTTGTTTGTTCTTTTATTCAGATGGGTTATGGTAGATTTCATTGTAGGTGTAATGTCGCTGGAGTATATGAGTGGTTTTGAGTATTGGTTTGAGAAGTACTCATATTCCATGCAGTTAGCACTGTATGCACTGAGTACGCTCAGTGTGCTATACTCAGGCGACATTACACCCTACATTTTTCTGGTGGTAACACTCCATCATGACATCATAACCGCAGTCCGCAGTGAACTTACGGCTGATTGAACTGGTTTGGCGTCAGGATGAAATGGAGTGGAGTGGTGAATCAGTTCACAAGTTTTCAGTTGGCTGTCTGCCAGCCAAAGATAAAAATCATATCTATTTGTAGATTAGCATGTCTGCCGAGTATAGCCACTTCCAAAACAGTCCAAATTCTGTGTTTAAAGCTTCAGATCCAATATTTTTCCAAAAAAATTCGAAAATTATTTGAAAAAATTCGAAAAATAGCCAAAAAAATTCGAAAATTGCCAAAAAAGATTCGAAAATTCGAAAATTAAATTCGAAATTCGAAAATCAATTACCAGGAAAAATTCAAAAATTCGAAAATTCATTTAGGAAAAAACACTTAAAAATTTAAATACTTTTTTTTGGAGGGTTTGTGATGGAATGGCGCCATAGTGCTGGAACCATTTAACGCTATTGCGGCTTTCCATCACCATCATTGTCTCCTGCACAACAAACAAAAAACTGCGCGACAAAATGTGTGTCGTGTACAAGTGGTGCCATGACACAACACTCTTTGGCGCCCTTATATGGCACCAGCGCCATGGCGCCATTCCATCACTACCTGCGCGACAAACTTCTGTCGTGCAAAAACTGCGCGACACAATTTTGTAGTGCGTTGGAACTTATTCCGACCCCAGCATGTAGTCAAGGCGTTGGTGCCGCTGGTGCAGGCATCATAATTTTACAAAAACACTTTGAGCTGTAATCGCAGCATTAAAGAAAAAATACAATTAAATATCCCAGTTTATTCGGAATATATAATAAAATCTCTGAGAAAATCATTTATGCTTAGAAAAAATCTCAAAAAATCTGCGTACTCGGATTTTAATTTTATTTTATATCAAAGGGTGTTTGACAACGTAGAGTAGATAATGAAAAAGCAACTAAAGGAAGGTAAATACATATTTACATGTGTTGCTTCAATGATTTCATTTAAAATAACGTTACAACAAAAAGAACAATATTGTTTTCAGACAACGTCATGCATGTGAAAGAGCAAAATGTGACAAATTTTACACCAACCACATCCTCAAAAACAAAAAAGTACTAAAAGCATCATCACCGCTAAGTCTGCACACTCTATCTCACCACTAATTTCTCGCAACAGAGTGTTTCCTTTTTTATATTGTCTTAGTCAATAAAAGATGTAGAAAAATCATGGAGAAAAGATAAACATAATTAATTAAATCTTATATTGTTTACATATAAATTTCCAGAGATTTTTTTGAAAATGTTAGTCACTTAACTAGGTATTCACCAATGGCACATATTGCTTTTTGCCATGAGATTTTATGACATCTTTGTGGGTTGGTGCTAGTCATTGTCTGCTTCACATATAATCTCAAATAAAATGTTTTATGAACCCCATTACAGATCCTGTAAAATGCTAAATATATGGTTGTTTCATTTGGTTGCATTTGTTTAATTACATTCGCTTCATCTTGCAAATGAAATGCTGATTTTACAGCCCCATTCCCGCATTTTCTAGAAGTGAAGCGTAGCTTTTTCAACACACATATTTTCACCTAAATTCACTTTGTAAATATTTACAGATTTTTTTCATATCATACAATAAACTTGTCTGCGTCACATATTTATCGTACAATAAACTTTCAGGGATGCTCAAAGAGGGAGTAAACTGGGGGGGGGGCTGACTTTTCACGAAACTTTGAAAAAAACTGTACCTTTGCCAGCACAAAAACCTCAAAACCTTGTCTGGATAGGTTTCATTATCAGAAACGTAAAACAAACCTCACTTGCAGAAATTGTGGCAGCAATGTGCACCAGAAATAGCGCATCATTCCATCACCACTCGCGAGACTGAAATGTGGATAAAGAAACAATGTAAAAATGAACAATTATTTTAACTACTTCAGGTCGACACAGTTTAAAGCAATGCTTGTGCATTTCGGTCAATGAATTTGAACAGTTATATTTGCCATTCAAGCAAAAACTGTTCTGAAAGAAGAAAACGTAAAGAATGGTGGCTTATCAACAACGTACTGTTAGCATTATTTTTTTGTGACCTACAGTTAGCAGTGACCAGCAATGGTACTTTCAAAACACTGTTTTTAATTAATTAAATACGATGAGCGACGGACTCATCTGAGCAGAGCAGTGCGTCATTTTCTATGGCAATTGAATGAGTATTCATGTCACATAAATGCATAAATACCTGCCCCTTCGATCTCAGTAAAGTAGGCAGTATAGAACATTAAAATATTTAAATTCGCCCCTTTAAATAGAATCACATTCATCCAGGAGTTTATATTCCCTCAACCGTCTATCATTCAAATAATTACGGTATCACAATTGTCTATTTAACAACCCTGGCTTGGGAAGGTTCTATCTTTACATACAGTGACTGTTGTCATTCAGCGGTTCGGTAGTCAATGGATACCAAAAGCACATGACACAAACACAATAGGTCGGCCCGCAAAACATTTGGCGCGCTCAAACAATGCCCGAACTATAAATTATTCCTCAAACACAGCTTTCAGCTTCAAAAGCATTTCTCTGCCAAACTAGGCTACCATATAGCGCATTCTCATAGCACCTCCAAACCACATTTTTAACCCATCGACTTCGAAATCATCCAACTTTGAAAGTCATAAAAATGCTTCTGCGCTGCACTTTGCTTTCTCTGGCACTTTTCGCATTGGTTTTGGCACAGGGCCAAGGTCCCCCTCCAGGGGGCAATAAGGGCAGGGGACCACCACCAAAGGGCACTAAGGGCAGGGGACCACCGCCGAAAATCAACCCGTGCATGAAAGTCGATGGTAAATTTTGTGTTACAATTATAATACAATTGACAATGGAATCTGGAAGTGTCGTTGTGCCCATACACAGAGTAGTTGACATCGCAAATAAATCTCAACTACCTAAAATTTAAAGCATCACACTTAACAGAAACAATGAAAATTAATGCAATCAAATGCAAATAAAAGAAATGCAATAAAAGCTTAACTACGCTCTATCACTTAGGAAACTTGACATCACATAATAAACTAAAATTTAGTTGACACGAATGTTTATGTCAACTATGAAGTGTGTGAGGGCCCGTTCGTATCGGTATAGGCTCACATTACATATAGGTAACATTTTTCACGCGCAATATAACATACACGTAACGTGCCCAACCCAGACGAGACTCTCAAAAAGTGGAAAGACAAGGCTGCCGACGCTTTGGGCCAAGACAGACCGAGTTCGGCTGAAGACGCGTCGGTAGGATCGGAAGAAATAGACACTGGAGATGACGGAAGCTCGTCACCCAGCGGTGAGTCACTCAAACGGGGTATACCTACCTATATTTGATGGTAAAAACATGATGCCTTGTGAAGTTGTGCCGCGGCGACATGGTGACTAGGGGCAGTCCCAGACCCTGTAAAATTTCAAATGTCATGCAAAGTGTCTAAAGTCACGGGAAATTCAGTGTAAAATGGCAATCTGGTTGCCACTTTGCAGGGCATTTTCCATGACTTTTGAAACTTTGCATGACATTTGACATTTTACAGGGTCTGGGAGTGGCACTATTTCGGTGATCTACTCACTCGTTTTCACGGTAGAGAAGTGGAACATCAAAACCAAAAGGCGCGGGTAGAATTGCTGGCGCGGGTAGAAAAGAACAGCTTTATTTATGGCAGTCCGGCACTGGCGCGGAAATAAAGCACTTCTTTTCAGGAATTAAAAGTAAACAAATTATAACTTTCTCACAACCGAACACAACATAAAAAGTACTACTTTAGAAACTACTCTCCAAAAATCCTTACAGGAGAGGTAAAGCGTCGCAAGCGGCAAGCAGACATCGATGCCGACGCCGACAATCAGGTTGATGTCGACAACGAGGTCGACCTCGACACGGAAGTCGACTCAGTGGAGGACTCAGCTGGCAGCGGTGAGTGCGCCGGATTCTGAACACGTTCTGGCTAAAATACGAGTGATGGCCGAACGGATGAGCACCCCTTGGTATACTCCACCGAACGGACAATTTAGAGTGGAGTCTACCGTAACCCATCTGAAAAAGAACACAAAAAATATTATTTTCCTCAACACTTTACATTGCTTTCACTGTCGGTGAATTTGGCACAGAATGGATATGTTTTCGTTCGATTACAGCGCCGTCATTCTCAGTGAAGCATGTGGCCAGGCCAGCATACATAAATTCCCCCATATAGAATTTTTCCCCGCGAACTATTCCCCCATGTAAGACGACTGAATAAAAAAAATTCTCCCCCCCCCCGCTTTGAATAATTCACCCTCAAAGTATATGAACAATTTGTTATGTTCAATTTGAACAAAAACGGTATTTTTAGTGTTTATCAAGCGTACGTTGTGGAATGAGTGGATAAACATGCTTGAAAATTTTGACGAAACCCTCCCCTTGAATAGTTCCAGTGGGCAGAGTGAAGTTTCCATCCATCCCTAAACTCCGCCCATAATCTGAAACAAACAAACACCCCCCTCTTACACCAGAATCATCTGAATCTGAATCTAACTCCGCCTCCGCGGAGAACAAACGGGGCAAAAATGGACCCAAAGGTCCCAAGACCAGGGCCAGGCGCCAGGCGCTGCAGAACCAAATGAACAAGGGCATGGAGAAGGTGAAGCAAACCATGCAGGAATTGAATTTGCAGATGCCCGACCGCCTCAAGAAGCTTGTGAGAGGTAGGATTTTTTCGTGGACTCGAGGTCTTGGGAGATTTATTTTTAAGTTTTTTTTTGTTCTTTTATTTTCAGAAAATAACAAAAAATCTGTAATTTATTCATATTTTATCCAGAAATTTAAAAATATTTGATTGTGAGAAGAAAATATAAAAACTAATTCATCAATATTTTTATGGTTTCTCTGCATTTTTCATAGCTTTTTGAGATGTTTTCTAAGTTTATATTTAATTATATTTCCTCAATGCTAGTGGCCATGCGCTTTTTGTAAGAAGCTAATAGTGTGCCGCCAGCTTATTTTTCATTTTCACTTCGCCAAGTGAAAGGCACTCGTGCAAAATGAACATTTCGTCGAACACAGGTGAGAAAGTCTCCGTAAATGACATCAAAACAACACTGCGTGAGGCAGCCAAACCCATCGATGTCACACAGGTAAAATAAAGGGGCCGTGGAAAACGTTGGACCGGATGCACCTACCGAATTTCCTCGAAATACCCCCCGGGGGTGATTGTTTCATCGTGGTCCCGAGAGGGGGGGGGGGGTTAAACGAGGGGGGGTTATTATTTCGCCAGAAATTTTCTCAAATCCTAGTACAAAATGGTCGTTTGTCATGTACACTGGGGTAGAAAAATGCAGCAATAACTGACATGTATAGACTCCTGTAGACTAATAGTAGTACGTAGATGGTATAAACACTGTTCTAACGTGATTACGACATTGTTTTAACGTGTTCTGCACTAGGCAGAACACAAACTGCAGTATTTGTCATGTACGTTTTCTTTACACTCAATCTGGGGGGGGTATTTCGAGGGGCGGGGTGATTGTTTCATAGTGGTCCCGAGAGGGGGGGGGGGTCAAACGAGGGGGGTATTTCGAGGGGGGGTATTTCGAGAAATACGGTATATCCTTGATTATGCCCCATTTGAATAACAACTGTCAAATTGTCTGACAAAAAAATCCCCATGGAATGTTATTCGATTATAAACGGTAATGTATTTACTCTACAGAAATACGGCACCCAATACCATTCGATTTTGAGTAAATTTTTGACTTTTTAGGGTTTTTTTTGTCACAATACATACATTATACATTCGCCTCTAATTTGAAACCGTTTTGAAATTTACAGATCCAAAATTTCAAAGTGAACGACATCGACAACCTGGTGGCCGATTTCGGACCAGACACGCAGTTGTGCCAGGAATTCAAGGGCAAACTTAAGGCGCGCTTCCAGAAAATGAAGGAACGCAAGGAGCTGGATGCGGAGGAAAAAGAAAAAGTTAAAGAGGCGTTCAAAATGGGACTGCATAAGCTGAAGTGCGTATTTATTTTCTTGTTCCCTATTTTCGAAACCCGACC
>OZ038457.1:24271983-24296538 GCA_964036195.1 Sphaerolaimus hirsutus
GTGATTAATTAGTGTGACTGGGTTGATCTTTTTGTTGTGAAATTTAAAGCTATCGTTTTTCCTCGAAATACCCCCAGGGGGTTTATTTTTTCAGAGTGGAAATTTTGAGGGGGGTATTTCGGGCGGGGGGGGGGGGTTATTATTTCGTCAGAGATTTTCGGGGAGGTCATACCAAAGGATACGCTTTAACATATCGCAAACCGGTAATAAACGTGACGAAATAGGGTACATAAGGACATAACAGGGACGTAAACGTACATCGCTACATACGCAAACTAGCGTATACGTATAAATCTAACTGCGATGCAAAATGGTCGCAATAAATACATCATGTTCCTTGACTACATGATGTATTTATTCCTACTACTTATTCCAGAGGGGGGGGGGGTATTTCGAGGGGGGTTTATTTTGTCCTCAGCTCGAAAGCACCTGGGGGTATTGCGAGAGGGGGTTAATTCAAGGGGGGTATTTCGAGGAAATACGGTACTCAAACTTTAACAGTTGTATACGGGATTAAAACTAAAATAAACATTGATTGATGATCAGAGTTGTGCAAATACCGGTATTTTTGGAAAACGTAAACGTAAACGTAAATACCTTTTCCAAATCAAAAGTATAAATACTAAAACGTAAGGTATTTTTAAAATACCAAGGAATACGTAAAAAAAAACGTAAACGTAAAAAAATTTATACACTGTATTTGCCATTGTGCTTTGCAAAATACCATTTTTTTCACATTGAGATGGGTCAATCGCTGCATCTGTAGCACTTTCTGTTGTAAGTGTGACCAAATCAACTACGCTGGTGATTCCAGGGGAGTCCCAGACCCTGTAAAATGCTTTGTAAAATATCAAATTGCATGCAAAGTGTCTAAAGTTATACAAAATGCCCTGAAAGGTGGCACATTTTTGCCATTTTGCTGGGAATTTCAAATGAGTTTTGACATTTGCATGAAGTTTTACATTTTACAGGGCATCCTACAGAGTCTGGGATTGGCACCAAAGCTTGCACTCGCCCTGCCAGTTTCACAACGTGTGCTAGGTACCGTACTCACACTTGTTGCAAGTGCGTCGTCGGAATTCATCACAATAAAATTTATAAATGCAAGCCTCCAATAACAAACAAAAAGGTTTCTGTGTTCAGCATTTGAACACATTTATGAATATGTACCCAGTATTCATGTGTAAGTGCAAGCGTGCAGTGACTTTTTTATTCACCTCTTTTTTGTACATATACATTTTACGTTCATGCAAAAACATAAGAATCTTGTTGGCTGCAGGTGGTGCAGCCGATTTGAACATGTGCACGTGTGTACGATCACAAGTTTTTTACGTTTTCCTTAGTACCCGGGTATTTTGGTCAGGAAAACGTAACAAAACGTAATGGTATTTTTGGAAAACGTAAACGTAAACGTAAGTATAAATACCCGAATAACCGGGTATTTCGGGTAAACGTAAATACGTTTTTCCAACTCTGTTGATGATAGAAAATATGACACATATCTAATGCTCTGAAAATCACTCTACAAAATCAATCTACCTAAACCTACCGTATTTCCTCGAAGTGTCCCCGCTTGAATTACCCCCACCCCTCGAAAGACCCCCAGTCTGGGCGAGATGATGAAAAAATACCCCCCTTCGAAATACCCCCATCTGGTACAATGTACATCATGTATGCAATGTACACACATGTATTTATTGATACAAATTTGCCTCGCGGTTGCATATAGGTATGTATACAAGTTTGTGTAGATATATAAGTATTTATATACCGTATTTGCTTGAATAGTACCCCCCCCTTGAATAATTCCCCCCCTGCGAATAATCCCCCCCTGTAAGACGAGTGAGGAAATAATAATTCCCCCCCTCGAATAATTCCCCCCTTAAAAGATTTAAACAATTGTTTGTGTCCAATATTAACAAAAGTGGCACGTTCTTGCGTTTAGAAAGCATATTTCATGAAATGTGTTGATAGAAACATGCTTGAAAACTTTGACGAAATAATAATTCCCCCCCTCGAATAATTCCCCCCCTCGAATAGTTCCCCCCTCAAAAAAGACAAAAGACAAAAAAGACAAAAAAGACAGTTCCCCAGGGGGATTATTCAAGCAAATACGGTATGTGCAAATTTACCAATTTTGTCACCCTTATTACCAGTTATAGGTATGTAAAAGCATAATATTTGCTATGATCATTCACAAACATTTCTGACGAAATAATAAAAGCCCCTCGAATAAGCCCCCCACTCGAATTAACCCCCCTAAATATTTGCTGGCGAAATAATAAACAGCCAGGGGGTATTTCGAGGAAATACGGCATAAAATGACGCGGTTTTCTCTGGCTCTTCAGTCGTCAGTAGTGATGTAAAAAGTGCCAGGATATTGGTGCCAAGCGCCGAAAGCGCCATGGCGTTTTTCCGACCCCCAGGGCCAAGCGCCAGTGGAGTGGCGCCGAAGCAAAATGGTGCCAAGGTATGAAATGATAATACCAGAGGGCATAGACGAAAAATGTTCCAAATTTCTGGCAGTGACAGTGAGTGACAGGTATTCTAGAGGCGGTGACAATAAATAGTAATTTTTTAAGTCATAGAATGAGAAAAAGTGAGAAAAATCGCTAAAAATAGGTGGAAATGACTAAAATAGGTATATAAGCACATATATAGCCAACAATAGTCTAAAAATGGGCAATAATAGCAATAATAGGCACGGCACAATAGTGGTTTTGAAGGTGGGTAAAAACTGGGTAAAAAGTAATGAAACTTGACAAATTTTCTAAATTTTGGAATTTTTCAAATTGAACTGGAAACCCGATTTGAAAAGCATACTTGAAATTTTTCAAAATTTGAAGTCATTTGAGAAAAATTACTTAAAATTAAAACACTTTCCTGTAGAGTGTTTATCAATAGTGTTACAAAATGCCGAACATCTAAGCATAAAATATATTCTTCACAAAAATGCATTGCGAAAGCAGAGTGCAAAGCAAAATCCTAAAGGCATCGACTGAACGGCTTCTACACTCACTTGATCAATGCTCACTTTATTCATGCAAATGTGTACGCAAACGTGACGTACTAGGTATTTCAAACATTTGAATTTAGGCGGGTGCTGCGTGCAGCGGGTTTCGCCTGGCCCAGCCCCGAGAACACTTTTTTTGTTCGCCGAATGCTAATTTCGGAATGCACGCTGCCTAATTCATCTACTATGGAATGTCCCCCCAGAAAAATTTTTTTTTTGTTGCACAGAACCACTAATCAATGAATCTGGCGGTGATTGTCATCGCGAAGACATCTCATTTTGTGGCGGTGACATCCCAAAAGCAGGCGGTGACAATCACTGCGTCACCGCCACATTTTTCGTCACTGCTGCTGTCTATATCACTATATCTCTTTATTTGAACAATCCACAATTTCAGCAAGAGGCACTGTGATTCCACTGAAGCAAGGGGTAGAAACTGGACAAAGAACGCACCTGAGCATGTGGGATGCTTTCGAAGTCAATGTGGCATATTGCATGGATACTCTGGGTAGGTTCACATTGTATTCACACCAGAGTTGTTAAAAGTACTCAACTTTCCCGAAAGTAAACGTAAAAGTACCTAAAGTATTTATTTTCTACTCACAGTAAAAGAAGGTAAAAGTTGATGAAAAAATAGAAGGGCGCACTTTTATTAGAATAAATATGGTAACTGGTACAAAAGTGTCAAAATTACAATGTGCCTACACACACCAGTTTTCACCGTGACTTCGTGTGAAAACTGAAATTTTTTCAAATGCAAATTAATGAATTCGGTTGAATGATTTAATTTTAATTAAATTTGAATTCAAATAAATGAAAGTTAAAGATTGAAAATTTCAAAACTAAAACACATAGCATACGATAAGAGTAGGCTGAATGTGGCCATGTCGCCATTTCAGTTTTCACACAAGTCACTGTGAAAACTAGTGTGTGTAGGGCCATTGAGTTTGTAAAATTGTTAAAAGTACTCAACTTTCCCGAAAGTAAACGTAAAAGTAAAGTATTTATTTTCTACTCACAGTAAAAGAAGGTAAAAGTTGACGAAAAAATAGAAGGGCGCACTTCTATTTGAATAAATATGGTAACTGGTACAAAAGTGTCAAAATTACAATAGGCTAAACTCAATTTTAGAAATTCTGGTGTTAACGATAATAAAATTGGATATGCTTCAACTCAATCACTGAATTATAGCACTACACTTCAGGAACAGGTGCGTTGTGTCAGGATAGAGCAGAAAAGTGGTTCTGCAACAGTCACAAGGGAAGATGCAATAATCGCAAATACAAGGGCGTATATGCGAACTGCAAGAAGACCTGTGGACTTTGTTGATTTGGTGCTGTGATTTCTGAAACACTGGTGCCATTCCCGCACCCTGTAAAGTGTTAAATGTCATGTAAAATGTCACAGAAATTTGTCAATTGTCATGCCACACTTCAGTGATAAAATCTTTTCTTTTTGTTTAAATTGACATTTATTTAACATCACATTTGACACTTGACTTTACACTTTACAGGGCACGGGATTGCCCTCAGTATTCGTTTGTAGTGAATCATGTTTATTCTAGCGATTAGGCGACATTCACACAGTTTTTCTGTGACAACAATAATACCTATTGATTTTTCAATCATCTTTTCATCGTGAAAATGTTCATTCATCATTTGACCCCTCGATCTCGGACAAGGACATCTTTGCCTAGGACAAACATCAAACTTCATCGATCATGTAATCATGCACATTGCGTATTTGTCCTGTGCTGCCTCATTTACAAGGCTAATGTATTTATGAAATTTGATGTTTGTCCTAGTTATAGGCATTTCATTTTCATCTAAAAAATGGTTGAAAAATTTAAATTTTTGTCGTCACAAACAAAAGTCGACGCGGACTTACGTTTCCTGATGAAACAAATGTTTTTCTCATAATAAAATGTTTGAAACTGCACTTTGATACCTTAAACGCACACATGAACATAAATCAGCTGTAAATTAAACGTCATAACTAGTGATGGAAAAGCGCCAGAAAAAATGGCGCCAGGCGCCAAGGGCGCCATGGCGCCATTCAGAAAGTGGGCGCCAAGCGCCAAGGGCGCCACAGAAAAAGGGCGCCAGGCGCCAAGGGCGCCATGGCGCCATTCGTAAAGTGGGCGCCAGGCGCCAGGGGCGCCACGAATAGAGGGCGCCAAACGCCAAGGGCGCCATTTGGAAAATAGGGCGCCAGGAAAAATAAGTGTCTACAACACCCTGCTTGTGCTAAAAATGTTGCTACAGCACTGTGGTACACGCATTCACGTCTTAATTCGCGTTCTTCAGGATGTAATGAACAAAAACACATCTGGCAACAAAACATTTTTCAATAAAATCCACATGACGAATTCAAACACAATGGAAATTGTCATTTGATAACAATCCATTCACTTCAAATAGGCTTTTCCAATAAATATTTCCCTGAAATGGACAAAAACGGAATTGCAACGATTTGAATCCTTTTTTTATAATTTTGCAAGTTCGACGGTCCATCATTCTTGTCTTCTGATCCGTCAGACACATCTGATGAAACGTTGGACGAAAGATTTCCACCGACTCACACCACTTTGTCCATTTTTCTGACGAATTTAGATCATCCACAGATGCATTTTTCATGATTTTTTTCATTTACACAGCACTCACCTTGAAACCCTGCTGGCGCCTTTTTGGCGCCCTTTTAAAGCAGGGCGCCAGGCGCCAAGGGCGCCACGGAAAAAGGGCGCCAAGCGCCAAGGGCGCCATGGCGCCTTTCAGAATGTGGGCGCCAAGCGCCAAGGGCGCCACAGAAAAAGGGCGCCAAGCGCCAATGGCGCCATGGCGCGGCGCCCTTTGGCGCCCTCAAATGGCGCCAGCGCCATGGCGCCATTCCATCACTAGTCATAACCAATTGTTTATCCGGAAGCTGCACGCACAGCTAGGGTGTCAAAAAAATTTTTTAATAAAAAACGGAAAACGGAAAGGTAAAAATTTTCACTTTACGGAAAACGGAAAACGGAAAGGTAAAAAAAAAATTTCTACCGAAAAACGGAAAGGTAAAAAAATTTCACTCTGCGGAAAACAGAAAACGGAAAGGTAAAAAAAAATTATCAGCCGGAAAACGGAAATACTTGATTCATTTATAATTTATTTATTGATTTATCAATACATTCATCTGACGCTGACCACTGATCTACAAAACTAAGAAATGAAACAAATTCACAATCCGATCCGATCACAATAATCTTGTAGCAAAATTTTCAATCCAGTTCAGCCAAAAAGTGACATGTAATCCCTTTTTCCATAATACTGGTGGTATGGAGATCTGGGGCCAACTTCAAAAGTGCACAAGTAGTGACAAAAAGGTGTTGAGTGAGTTTGGGTGTTAAAGCACAAAACATTGGTTGCACTCGACTCCGCCTTTTTCTATTTTTTTGTGTGTGTGTGCATAAGTATTTATATACGTAGCGCGTTGGTGCGTTAGCGCAAAAAAACTCAAGCATGTGTAGATGCATACAGCACTGTCCGCACAGTAAGTTGAGTGTCAAGTAAACTTAGAAATGCCAAGTATTTCAATTTACAAATTTACCTATCCCTCAACTGCCATTTGTCACTCACACTTTACACTTTACCTCACACTGACAACACCACCTAGCACTTAGCACTTTTCCAGTCACTTGTGCACTTGTGAAATTGTCACCTGTTGCGCATGCCGGGCATGGGCAGCGAGGGCATCATGGTCTCCAACAGGTAGTCCGCCTTGTCAACCTGCAATGTGTGGGAGGGAACCCCCTAGTTCTAGCGGTTTTCACATCACTACGCGTTATCGACTAAGAAATACATAAGTAATTTTGGGCGCATACCTTCTACTACTTCTACCTTCGCCCAACTACTCACTGCGCAGTTTTTTGCTATTTCGGAGTACCGTATTTCCTCGAAATACCCCCCTTTAACCCCCCCCCCCTCTCGGGACCACTATGAAACAATCTCCCCCCGGGGGGTATTTCGAGGAAATACGGTAAATGTAAATACCCATTATCAACTCTGCCCCAATGACTCACAACAGGTCTGTGTGCCAACTCATTGCCAGTGTGCCTTATAATCCAATACCTGCCCACATTGGTGCGCGAATTGAAGGGGTTGCTTCCGGTGGGCGCGCTGCGCACCACCGCGCCGGGGCCGCACAGCGACAACACCATGGCGCATATCAGCACTACGCCTGTGTTGGTGATGGCAAACCATTTGGGTATAGTGTGATAGTTTTAGTGTCATTTTTAGATGACTATTCGAATTTTTTTAAATTTAGTTTTAGAATTTTTAGAATTTTCCCCTTACCTAGATAGATGAATCTTTATTGGGGCTGGGGGCATCACACACAAATTTCCATATTTATTTTCTTATAATCTTCACATAACTATTTATGTAGAGTGGATGTAAATGGTTCATTTAGCCTTTCTGGGAAGTGTTTTTTTCTACTGTCGTTTCTACAAACAGCTTACTAATCCATAACTGTTTCAAGTGTTAGATGGGGGGGGGGGTATTTTTGTCCCAATCTCACTCGGTATTAAGGGAATAATTCAAGCGAATGGCCCCAGACACGCTAGTTGACATCGACACCAAATGTCAACTGGTTCCGTCCCTGATTCAAAGCTTGCATTTGAACGTCGTTCGTCGGCTCGTCAGCAAGCTTTGAATCGGGATCGGCACCAGTTGACATTTGGTGTCGATGTCAACTAGCGTGTGTGGGCCCAATACGGTAGGTCTCGCTGAGAGATACAACAGTTAAAAAAAGTAAATAAAAATGTAAGGACACTCACCAGAAAAATAAGTGCACATGTATTTCATGATACGTTTTTGCCCCTCTGCCATGTGGAGATTTATATAGAATATTTACTGCCTATTCTCGTGAAGAATGATAATACCTAGAATACAATAAAATAACATTATTGTTAGCGACTCACCCCGCTAAAATTGAAATTACATATTACGGAACTAAAAATATACGGGCAGAAAATCCTTTAAGTACATGACTAGAATAGTACCATACTGATTGAACCGCAACGAGAATACCAAAATCTTGAATAAGATCCCGTGATAATTACTGCGCCAAATTCACCTGAAACCAAGTGAATGTGTTGAGAAAAATACCCTAAATCCTCGACTAAGACCCCAGGGGAGTTATTATTTCGTCAGAGGTATTCGAGGGGGACTTATTCAAGAGGGGGGAGTTATTCGAGGGGGGGGGGACTTTGTTTTTCCTCAGAAAATTGGACTGAATTGATTGTATGGGCGCAGTCTGTCAACCCATGTAATTCAGGTATTTAATTGTCCAACAGAAACAAAAAGATGCATACCTATACACTGCATACACATCATGTATATGCTGTCGCTGCCGTACGCTAATATTCTTATGTATTTTTGTATTGTATCCTTGACATACAGAGGGAGAGTTGTTCAAGAGGGGGGGTTTATTCGAGGGGGGAGTTATTTTTTCCTCATCTCTCCAACAGGGGGGAGTTATTCAAGGGGGTGTTATTCGAGGGGAGTCTTATTCGAGGATTTGCGGTACTTACCGTATTTCTTACCTTATTGACGTGTTCGATTACATTGACGTGCTCGTTTACATTGACCCCCCAAAACCGCTTATGAAAGAATACATTTGCGGTCAATATGATCGAAGTAATACGGTATTTTTGTTTCTACATTCAGACGTGCACGGTAATTTCCCTGAAAGTGTGGCTTTTCCCTTAATTATTATTAGCAATTCCCTATGGGAATCATAGGATTTTTATTAGATCCTCATTTTTAGTTGCACTTATTTGAAGTATCAAAAAAGGAAACGTTTTCTTGTATTTAAAAAAGTGCCCGTCCAATTTGAATGACGGTACCTTGTTTTCTGTAGTTTGTATCTAAGGGTACTGTTCTTTACAAGCTGAGGGGTAGGGTTCAAATAGAATCACGATGACAATCACTAGATTATGATATCCATTTTGAGGGAGTGCGTTTCCAGATTGAATAAAATGTCATATACTGTATTCTTTCTAATAGAACGGCATACCTCCAATAGAACGGCAGAGAAATTCTGCACTCACGAAAACAATAAAACGGCAGCCTCCAATAGAACGACAGATAGATATTACGTTGGAAGGGTCAAAAAAACAGGGCCCCGACATTGCCAACACTGCTCACGTCACGTGCACTGACCCGCGTGACCCCGATAATGATTACCGTATATTATCGAATAAGTACCCCTTTGAATAAGTCCCCCATCTTGTGAGCGTAAGGAACCCCCCCCCCCCCCTCGAATAAAACCCCCCATTTTGATGGGCAGGAAGCATTTCACAACATTTCACATTTACAAAAAGCGTTTTATGTCTTTATTATGTAATTTATATCTATCTTGCAGCTACAGTTCACTAACATTGATTTCACTGTTTGAATTGTGGATTTTACATTCCTACAAATGATTCATGTTACCAAATTTACCCCCTTTGTGCAGTAAATTTATCACACATTTTACTGAAAATTCTGACGAACAAAAATAACTTCTCACTCGAATAAGTCCCCTCAAAAAATTATGACGAAAAAAAACTCCCCGGGGACTTATTCGAGGATATACTCTGCCTTAAAATTGCAAAAAGTAGCTTCATTTTGCCTACAAATCCTAGTGATCTTACATAGAGGAAATCCCCATAATAACTGATAGATAACTAGTAAAGCTCTGGCTTAAATTGCATGGTGTTTCATAAACGATACGGTTTGATTTAACTTCCACCCATTTTGAAAATGTGCAGCCATTTAATGCTCTAATTCAACTTGTGACTCAAGGCCAAAGAAAGTTGAGACGACTCGTGACTAGTGATGGAAAAGCGCCATGGCGCTGGCGCCTGGCGCTAGCGCCAAAGCAAAAAGCGCCATGGCGCTTTTGGCGCTTGGCGCTAAAACGCTCTGGCGCCATTGGCGCTTGGCGCTGGGGTTTATAAAATCCTAGCAAGCACATGAAATTTATTTGTTACTTTCGTAGGACTCGATTGCTAATTTTATTTATATTGTACAAATAATATTCAATAAGTCAATGAAAAGCTACTTTATTATATCTCTCCACTGCGTCTGAATACTAGAATGAATTCAACGCTCAAAAACCCGCGAGCAAATGCACCGAGAACAACAACATTTACTGAAACAGAAAGGTATGTTTAGTCTAGGCACTCAAAGTCGGCAAGCATTTCAGCTAATAAAATGTCACGTAATAAGGAATGTGTCGTTCGATCGCAAGACAGGAAAAATTGCAATTACGATAATGATAAAATCACATGTCTGAAATTTCCAGCTTTCAGCACACTCCCAAACAAACAAAAATGGCTAGAAATAGCTATTCTATTTTAGCAGGCAAATGCGATTACTCTTTAGGCAACAAATCTTCGCTATTCACGTCCCCCGGGTCATCATCCTCCATTTCCTCGACATTGGCGTCCTTCATTTGAGAGACTTTGTCTTGGTGTTTCTGGGCAGGGTCGCCGCGATTCGATCCTGCTTTGGAAGTGGATGAAGTTGAACTTGAACTTGATGATGATTCGGTAGATGATCTACGTCTACGTCTTTTTGGGGGCCGTGAAGTTTGACATCCAACAGTTCGCAATTTGAGGGGTGTTTTGTGAGATTTGATGTTGGTGAATTGATTGACATTTGACTTTTTGTTGAACCGAGTTGAAGTTGAAATTGCTGTAACTCGATGTTGTTTATTGACTCTCCCGATTCCTGGTGGCTGAAGGTTGTCCAGGGTAATCCTGATACGTTTTGGTGGGTATTCAGCCATGTCATAGGACGGGGTTTCCGACGCCTCATTGGCAGAGGGCTCAGTTCGAATGTTTGGGTCAATATTGGGTTGGGAAGTGATGTCAGGTCTATTGAAGTTTCTGATGGTTGGGCTTCTAGACTCGCAACTTCTTTGTTGCTCATCACCTGTTTCAGCGGTGGCGATTTCCAGTCCAGTTTCTTCAACCGGCGGTGAATTCGGAAGCCGCACCCTTTGCTGCAGGACCGGCCACGTATCGACTTCCACTGTAAATACAGATAGATTAAATAGCCAATTACCGCTAAAACAAATAATAAAATAATTATGTTCAATGCAGTTTGAAGTGGCCCGGTCAGTAATGTATCCAAAATGGATGCACTGCCGGCTGCAGTACCATGAACAATGTGACCTAATTCCTTCCCTACGCCTTCGAAATATGCTCCAATTCCCTGACCAATTCCAGCCACAAAAGCTTGGACAGCCCTTGGGTCGTTTGACATGCTTGAAAAATACTCGACGGCCGTATTTAATTGTTTTTCAACTCGGTGCAATTTTTCAAATTGGTGACGTGAAGCAATAATGCTAAAGGTGACATCTGTCATGCTTTTGCTCGGGGTGCCAGACACATTTAATGTAAATGGCTTCCAAGCACCATTCCAGACCAGTTCTAGGGGAATTTTCGTGACATGTAAATTAGTGGGTCCGTTTTCATTGGCCCAGTTTCCATTTTTTAATTCATAGTACTTATGGTCTTTGTACTGACAATGTTCCTCTGGTGAGTGAGTTATCAAATCCCGACTGCCAGGGGACACAAAGAGTAAGTGGGTGTGATTTCTGATCATTACTGGCAAAAACTTGTAACATTTGTCATTTACTTTGTGATTGAAGTAAATTCGTTCTGCATTTACTTTTTTACATTCCCAGAACATTAGAATTTCTCCATGCCACTCAGCGTACACTTCTTGACTCCCGAGTAGCGCTCTCAACCCCAAGGTGGGATTAAACGTGATGAATTGTGAAATCAAGTCAAGATGATGTTGACGTAAATGACACAATTGTTGCCAGATTAATGAAAATTGTTGAGATTCTAAGAAGGTGATTTTATCCAACATAAATTGCCGTTGACTCACTAAAAAATGAGTTAAGTCTAACTTTTTGACCTCATCGCTTTTCCAGCGATGTTGGATCACTTGTGACTTTGATTTGGTGATTTCTAGAAATGTTGAACCTTGATCGGTGTATTTTGCTATGTTAGGTACACATTCAGAGTTGGGGGGACGATAACTCTGTGTTGACAGTGTAAATGCCGCCTGTAAATCGGGGATTATTATGTGATTTCCGGATTTTTGTCCCTCGAAATTTCCCACATGTTGAAATGCACATTGAGATTCAAATTTTGTCGCATTCCATATGGCTACTGCGTTACTGCTGTCAAAACAATACCCCGCTTGTGGGCTACAGTGAGAGAAGTCTTGAATTTCTGACACCAATGTTTTACCATTTAGACTGGCTACTGTGCCCATTTCTACGTTGAAATTTGTAATTGTGTTTGTGAAGTTCCGACAGAAATAGCAGTATTGGATGTGTAGGGATTTATTTGTGCTCCACAGTGCTTCGTTAATTTGCACTAGTGGAATTCCTTTCCACATTTTGTCTTTTATCACATTTAGGCATTCTGACACTGTGACAATTTTATTTGTTAATATTTCTGGGGGCAGCATAGCTTTCCCTCCCACCAAACTCATGTACGTGACTATAGAGTGCTCTTGTTCATAGCACCTTGTGACTTGCGTTTTTTGTGGTTCTGTGCGTAGCGACCAAATTCTAACTCCCAATTTTTCTATCTGAGTTGGCACTGGAATTTTGCATGTGACTTTGTTTGGGATTAGAATAGGATGCCCTGTTCGTGTCTTGTGACATAAGTTGAATTGTTTATTGTATGAGGTACCCCAATTTTCATTCGCGTTTGTTGTTGAAATCATTGCAATCATCATGATTGCCATTGTTGACCAGAAGGCATATGAACCCACATATTTGCATGCTCTGGCTGGGGTCTTCCTCTTTTCTTGAATTTTTCCATTTTGTTTCTTGATTTCATTGATTTCTCTTTCTGTCGAATTGACTTCAGTTTTGATTTCTAAGGGGCATAATTGATTTGGAGATCTTTCAATTTCATGACCCGTATTTGTTTTCACTTTCACACTTCTTATTTTGTGATCAGTTGAACAGTTAATTCCTGTGATTTTTCCTAATTGCCATGCACCCCTGGGCATTTTATCTTGTTTAATTAGAACAACTTGATTTACAACCGGTGATGTTTGCAGTCCAGGACGCTTGACATTTTTTCTATTTGCGGCATCTCTTAACATGTCAATGTATTGTTTTTGCCATGTTTGCCATAGTGATTCCCGATTGTGTCTGATATTTTCCCACAAAATTAACATTTCATCTCGTTCTTTTTCTGCTATCGAATTTAATTCCATACTATCGATGCAGTTGGCGTGATTTTCTATGTTTTCGTGTGATTTATTGTGCTCCTCCATTGCTTGCGCCAATGGGGGCGTCCCCCAAAGAAAATGGATGGGTCGGAGCACAAATGCCGAGATGTCATCGTTGGAGACATAGGTAATGGGGCGTGAATTAACTGAATGTTCTATGTCGAGTATCACCGTGACCATTTCTTTCCATAGCAACAATCTTCTGCCACATGCCTTTTTTAGGAGCCTTTTTACCAGCCCCACCATTCTTTCATACACTCCCCCTTGCCAGGGGCTGCATGAAGTAATGAATTTCCATTTAATTTGTGACATCATTTTTGCACAGTTCTTAAATGCTGGAGCATTATCCGACCACATTGTGGATGGCATTCCGCGACGGCACATGAATCGTTTGAGTGCCAACACAGTGTCTGCCGTAGACACTGTGTCACAGCATTCTAAGTGAATTGCTCTCGTTGTAAAGCATGTGATCAGTAAAATGTGTTGTTTTTGTGTGACATTGTGAAATGAGTACAACACTGGTCCCATGAAATCTAGGCCACAGTGTGTGAATGGCTTGATGTGACTTTGTGATCGTGTGAAGGGCATGGTGTGAAATGTGGGTAGCGCAAAGGTTTCACCTTCTGCTTTCCTACAGGTTACGCATCTGCACAAAATGGACGCAACAACCCTTTTTGCACATGGCAGCCAGCAATATTCCCTTACGTCTGCTGCCGTGTGTAACACTCCTGAGTGGCCAGCTAGTTGATGAAAATGTCTGACCACCAGTTCTGTGACATGTCCAGTTTTTGGTAAATAAAACAGGACAATTGGCTGGCGAGAGATGTCTTTTGAAATTCTTGAAGTCCTGACTATCAATTGAGTTTGTTGATCCCATGATAAGTCAGGGTGAGCTGTTGAAGTCACTAATTTAATCAACTGTTCACTTTCTTCCTTTTGAGCTATCCGCAGGGCACTTTGCCAAGCCGTATTTCGTTCCTCAACGGTTATAGGTTCACTTAGCGAGATGTACTCACGTTTCTTTATGTTTGACAGCCAGTTATTTTTGGCTCTTTGAAGTCGCACTAACGTGTGGAGCAGTTTTGTCAGTGACCCGAATCGGTGAAGATCGATTTCGAATGGGTTGATTTGTGATTTTTCGGTTTTGATTGGTATTTTTCTTTGGGTGGATGCTCCAGCCCAAATTGGCTTATTTATGTGATCGCTTCCTTTTGCGATTTCTGTTGTGACCTGTTGATAGCATGACACATCGATCATTTTCTCCGTTATCGGCGCTTTTAAGAAGTCTGGACCCGATAACCACTGATCTGCTTGAAGTAGGTCATCAATGTAGCACCCTCTTGAAGCCAGATCTGACGGGTTTTCCTCAGTAGCTACTTTGGCTACTTTGAATTGACATTTTTGACTTAATTCGTTGATTTTTTGAACTCTGTTGTGAACAAACGTTGCTAGTGGTTTTGCTGTTGATAGCCAGCCGAGCACTACGGTACTGTCTGTCCACACAATTATGTCCTTGAAATTCCAGCCCCCTAACCTGCCCAGTTCTTCCTTTAAATACTTAACTAGCTCCGCCCCGATGGTGACTGATAGTAATTCCAGTCTAGTGATTGGCGTGGTAGAACCAGTTTTGGATGGGAGGGGGGACAATTTTGTCTTGGCGGTTAGGAAGGCGGTGTGAAATTGATTGATGTCTTCCGTTGATTTCTGCCTTACATACGCACAAGTGGCATACCCTATTTTCGACGCGTCACAAAATACATGAAGCTCAATTTCGCGGTTTGTGTCAAATACGTCAATGCCATAACTGTGCAGTGATCTTGGTAATTTTATTCTGTGAATTTGGCTGAGGTGATATTTCAAATCTTCTAGTAGTTTGTCTGCTTTGGGATCAAACATAACATCATCCCAGGCAGTTGTCTTCGTTTCTTTCAACAATGTTGACAATTGTGATTTGAGTGTTAGAGTGACCGGTGCTGAAAACCCCATTGGGTCATAGGCAGATGCTAGTAATTTATTGAGATTTCTTCTTGTAGGCACTGTGATGTTTTCCACTTGTAATTTTGGTTTTGCCAGCTGCAATGTGTCGGTTTGATGGTCATACTTGACTCCTAGAACCTTAATAATTTTTTCTCTTTTTGGGCTCAGGTCTTTTTCAGGGATTTTCTTCATTGCTTGTGGTGAATTCGAAAGCCATTCCCGCATGTTCATTGCACACTGGTCAAACAGTGTTTTGATTTGCTCATAAATGGCAACTACTTGATTTTCATGATTTACACTCAATATCAAATTGTCCACATAAATATTGTTTAGAATCAAGAGAATTCTGTGATTTTCCTTTTCGTTCTCCTGTGATTTACTGGACAGTTTGTTTTCCAAGTGATATTTTATGACTGCGCCTAATATGGCAGGACTGCACACCAGCCCGAATAGTACCCTTGTAAATCGCAAAACTACTACATTTTCTTCCAAATGGGGTTTTGAAGGGTCTTTAAACCAGAAAAATCTTGCAAAATCTCTGGCCGGGGGGTGCAGACCAATTTGAAGGAATGCTTTTTCTATATCTGCTAGCAGCGTGAATTTTCCACCTCGGAAGCGCATCAGAAGGCCTAATGCCAACGGGGTGTTAATTGGGCCTCTGAATAGACATTCATTCAGGCTAGGTTTGCCTGCAGAACCGTCATATACAATTCTGCAGGCAGTTGATTTGCCCGGAGTTATCACCGGTTGATGTGGTAAGTAGTGAACTTGCTGTGATGTTTGATTGATTGGGCACTTTTCGAGAATATTTTTGTTTAATTGGTCGTCTATTACTTGACTGTAAGTTTTCAATAATTCTGGATCTTTTTGAAATCTCCGGGCTAGTGATTTGAACCGGACAAAGGCTTCTGCCTTATTTTCAGGCAAGTCCTTGATTGAATTCTTATATGGCCAGTCAATGTAATAGCGATTTTCGTTTTCTTTGAATTCGATGGAATTTACAATTAATTCTTCCGCTATATCGTCATCTACCGCATATGGATCATCTGAAATCCCTACGGCTTCTAGACTGTGAAATTGCCTTAAAGTTTCTTTTCCTACAGCAATTGCTGACGAAGTGCCTGTTGCACTGGCAGATAATTCACACATGTCCGAATCTCGGTCTACATTATGTTCTGCCCCCGCGAGCATGTACCCCAGAATTGATTCTAAGACTAATAAGCCTGAAGGGAGTACTACGCCTGACGGTTGAATTTTGAATTTCCATATATTATCTTGTCCTATGACCACTGCGGGTTGTGATATGTGAATTTGATTTTTGATTTCTGGCGCTTCTATATTTTCTGCAAATAATTTTTGTGCGTCGTTTCCCCAGTGATCGTATATGGCATTTTTATCCTTTTGTGATAGTGGGGGAGGCTGGCAATACGTTGCCAGTTCATTGACCGCCCTTAGTGTGAGTTCAATATCTTGTTGATTTTTATGTCCCATAGGGATGTCAGCTTCAACCAATTTGGCTTTGACAACTATGGGTTTAGCCACCGCAAACACATTCATGTTTAAAGTGACGTTCCCACTACTTGGTAATTCAAGCTCACTGGCTAGATTTTGCTTCACAAACAAGTACTCGCAGCCAGAGTCAAAAAATATGTCCATTAGGTCAGACATGACCCCTGTGGACCTATTCATCACTACTGTCCGGGCCACTTGAAGTCGCACTAATGGATAAAACTTTGACTTACTGGCGGTATCCGGCTCTCTTCCCGTTGCGGACGCGCCCGTGATTTCCTTTCTGCCGTACTCGTTGTGATCCTGGCCCTGAAACAAAATGGCACAATTTGCCGAAGTATTTTCAGGTTGAATTGATGAAGTGTTTGCAGAACTTTGATGTGATTTAACCTGTTGATTTTGCTGCCGTTGACCTCCCGCGCCACCGAAATGGGTTGGGCACAGCGTACTGTGATGGCTTTCTTTGGCCTTGCAGTACCAGCAGTTGAGTTTCGAGTAGCAGTCCGCTTTTTTGTGGCCGAACCGCGTGCAGCGCAGGCACGTCTCGGGATTTTGCTTGAGTTTGCCCACCCTAGCCGCTACAGTTGCAAATTTTTTGCAGTCGGTTGAATAATGTTCTTGTTCACAGAACAGGCAACTGTAGATGGGCTTTTCGGTGACTTTTTGATTTTTCGGGGGGCCCTTTTGAAATTTCCCTGTGGCTGCCGCTGCCGCTGCCGTTTGGTTGCCGCGCGTGGCGTCGGTGCTGGAAAATGCAACTGAATTTTGAAATGGTTGAGATTTTTGTTTTTTGAATTTGTTTCCTTCTTGTGAATTTTGTGAATTTTTGTCTTTTTCCTTATTACTTTCTGGCAATGACGCCATTCGAATTTTAGCAATGTGAAATAAAGAGTCAACAAACTTTTTTACGGTCATTTTTGCATCCGGCTGACCACGGTTTGCATTGCGATGTTCTTCATTGACTGCAAGAAGGATGTTTGATGGTAAATAACTTTTGATTTTGTTCATTACGGAACCTGACTCAGTTGTTTCGCCTCGTTTTTCTAACTGTGACAAAGCAAAGGAGAGGGCCCTGTGAAATTGCAACAAACTATCCCCCCTACCCGTCGGATTTGGTAATTTTTCTAGCTCATTCCACAATGCACTAGTAACAATAGTTGAGTCGCCGAAATTGTCTTTTAACAGAGCGATTATGTCTTCATAATCAGCTCCATCGGTTTTCTTGCCAGCTAGCAGTTTTTCTGCTTCGCCGGTGAGTGCATTATTTAAATAGGTGCACTTTAGGCCATCTGTTAAATCATCTCTATCGTGAATTTGTTCCTTATAGAGTTCCCACCAACGTTCCCATTTCAAAGGATCGCCGTCATAGGGCTTTAAGTCAAATTTAGATAGTTTCATCAGCGCTTGTTTGCGTGGTGAATGTGTGCCCTCTACCCTTGAAGTACCCGGTGAATTAGCCTCAACTTTTGACTCACTTGAAGCCTTTAAATCGGCGCTCTGTTTTTCGGTCATGTGAATTTGTGCCTTGATGTAGCAGCTGCGCTCCCTCAGCTTTTCTAGGACTGAAAATATGCCATTTTCACTGAATAGCACATCCTCCATTTTCGCAGTTTCTTGCTCGGCAAGTTGTTTCGTAGCTGCTGCGGCACCCGCTGTTGTGGATTCTTTTATAACAGCTTGAATTAATTCTTGATATTTGTCGGCCGCTAGCTGGATGCTGTTGATTTTCATGTCAACTTTATTTTGCAGATTAACCAGTCCATTTACAGCCAAATCTGCCACTTCCGCATTAGCTTGTCGAGTGAGTTTCGAATCAAATTGATAAAATGGAATTTTTTCCTTCAATATTATTATAGCTTGCGAGCGGTACGCGTTTAGGGACGCATCGGCCGCGAAGCTGTTAGATCGCTCATTTTTATTTCTGTGAAGTTTGGAGCTATTTTATGTGAAGTGTGACGTTATTTAGTTACCCGTGAAGTAATCTGTTGGGATTTGTGAGTTCACTGCGGCTGCGCCATATAAAATCCTAGCAAGCACATGAAATTTATTTGTTACTTTCGTAGGACTCGATTGCTAATTTTATTTATATTGTACAAATAATATTCAATAAGTCAATGAAAAGCTACTTTATTATATCTCTCCACTGCGTCTGAATACTAGAATGAATTCAACGCTCAAAAACCCGCGAGCAAATGCACCGAGAACAACAACATTTACTGAAACAGAAAGGTATGTTTAGTCTTGGCACTCAAAGTCGGCAAGCATTTCAGCTAATAAAATGTCGCGTAATAAGGAATGTGTCGTTCGATCGCAAGACAGGAAAAATTGCAATTACGATAATGATAAAATCACATGTCTGAAATTTCCAGCTTTCAGCACAGGGTTTGAGAAAGCGCCATGGCGCTATTGGCGCCTGGCGCCGGCATTTTAAATGGCGCCAAAAAAGCGCCAACCATTATAATAAAAAATTGTTATAATACGGTGAAATCGACACTGCAGTTGATCAATTTTGAGGCAACTGAATAAATATTGATTAATATTAGGGTAGACTCTATATAAGGGTAGACTTTATAGATGTGAACATCGAATAAAAGCAGAGGTGTTAAAATCGTGGTAAATCCCCTTTTATGCTTTGCTCCCAATTCTTTCTTGCAGTCTAAATCAGGGGTTCAGTCTGGCGGGGGTTGGTGGGGGGTGGGGGGGTAGTTACCCCCCAACAAACGCTCCGGCTATCTATCTATCCCCGGTGCCGCTCAGCTATCTATCTAACCTGAGGCTAAATTTTAGGCTACTATCGCTCGAACCCCCCACCCCCCCCAAATCGACCAGATATGTATCTCTCCAGAGCGGCTATTTAAGAAATTTTGCCCCGATTTAGTGGTTGTTTGAATGGGCAAAAGTTGAATAGACTACTATGACTTCAACGGTACGTCACTCACAGTTATGCACTCATTTTTCTACCATCAAATTGTAGAACAAATTTTTTGGCGCTGGCGCTATTGGCGCTTGGCGCCATCACCCTCTGGCGCCATTGGCGCTTGGCGCTGAGGTTCAGAAAAGCGCCATGGCGCTTTTGGCGCTTGGCGCTATTTTGCTCTGGCGCCATTGGCGCTTGGCGCCGGGGTCAGAAAAGCGCCATGGCGCTTTTGGCGCTTGGCGCCGAAAGCCTGGCGCTTTTTCCATCACTACTCGTGACACAATGTGAAAAATGTGTCCAAAAACTTGACTATGACAAAAACATATGCTGAAAACTTGACTCAAAGCAGACATGACTAGTGATGTAAAAGCGCCATGGCGCTTTTGGCGCTAAAATGCTGTGGCGCCATTAGCGCCTGGTGCCAACGATGGAAAAAATTAGAAATTGAACACAGAAACTCAATGAGTTTCTGTGATTTTGTTTTACACAGAAACACGGAAACTAAAATTTTTTGAAAAACTCAAAACTCAAATGAGTTTTTCATTGGAGAACACAGAAACACGGAAACACAGAAAAGTTTTTTCAAGTTTTTTTTCATTGGATTTGAGGAATACTGTGTTGTGAATACTGTGTTGGAATACTGAACGAAATAAGAAATGTGCACAAATGCATATCAACAGATAACAAAGGGTACAAATTTAATAACAAGTAAAAAAATACAAACTAAGTAACAAAATGGCACCTAGTCATTCTGACAATGATTGGAATTGTGATTGACAACGACACGTGCACTGACCAGCTCACTCCGCAGAGTTTAGGGCTCACCCCAAAGCTGCCAAAAGCATAACCTGGTCACTTGTAAGGTATTTTTTTACAACTCAAATGGGTTAAAAGATGAGTTTATCAAGTGAAACCATTGAAGTAAAATGTCATCAAAAATGCCAAATGTTAAAACTTTAATTTGGCATTTTGCATGATTGTTTACATCTTTCAGCACATCTTACAGGGTCCCTGGACATGCATAAACAAATTTGTAATGATAAAAATACTGTTTTTGCATTGAACCACTGTATTTGAGTAAAAACTGGCATTTTATGAAAATACTCGAGTTTTTATGAGAAAAAACTTGAGTTTTTCAAAAAACACAGAAATAAAAACAGAGTTAGTCGAGTTTTTTTTGTGAAAAAACTCCATTCACAGGTATTTTATTTTATTTCTTTGTTATCAGGATCCAGGGCCCTACCCTTGAAGGGTTGCGCCCTTCCTATATTATCCCTATGACGTCATACGATGGTACGAATGCAGGATTTTCCAAATTCTATCTATCGTGTAGGTGGCTTGTCCCATATACCAAAAGTTTATCCAAACATTTTCTATGTGCATGACAGACTGTAGATCCTAGAGGATTTAACTCCCATGCGCACGGAACTGTGCATGCCGTTGCCCTGCATTTATCTCTAATGTGCTCACTTCCTGGGCATACATGCAGAATGTGGTGTAAGTTTGCTACCACCTTTATATAGATGTTAGAACATAGGCTACATAACTTATGGCCTTTTTTGCCTCTAGTTCGTAGAGCATTATATCTTGCAGCTAACCAATTTAGTTCATTATAATGAAGACCTTTTATTTCCACCCCTGTTCTCTCTCCATGCCTATATTTTAGAGCTGATTGACTTTTCAACGTTGTTAGTGTCATACCTCGTCTCTTGAGATATATCATATTTTTTAGATCCAGATTCCTTAATTGCCCTGTATCTATATTGAAATCTTTTCTAATTTTGGCAAATTTCACCAATGTCTGATTTGTGTTATCTATTTTTAATCTTGGATTCCCAGCTAGTGAGGCATCTACTTCCCAGGCTTGATATAGCCATCTGTTTTTATCAATTCGTGACATGTAATTATTGTATGTCAGAGTCAACTGATCATATTTATCTGATGGTAATACCCCATCCAAGTCGTATAGCAGGCTAGCACTGCTAGCACTGTTGGGTAGTCTTGCTATTCTTTTCATTGTCTGTATATATATTTTGTCCATATCGTTCAGTTGCGAGGGTGTGAGACCTGTTACTTCTACACCATACATACTGGCTGGTTCCACATACGCTTTCCATGTTATTTTGCCATGGTATAATGGTGATATAGAGTTCTTGGCTGCCGCCAGAGCTAGACTACAGGTATTCATTTTTGAAAAACTCAAAACACAGAAAGTGTTTTTTCTGGAGAACTTACCCATCGTTACTTGGCGCTCAGTTCAGAAAAGCGCCATGGCGCTTGGCGTCAAATGTCTGGCGCTTTTTACATCACTGGTGTAGTATTTGATTGAATCACTACAAATATTGTAGTAATTCAATCAAATACACACTAGTCATGACAGTTGACTCAAAGCAGAAAACTTGACTCAACTTTTGACTCAAAGGACAGGGACATGTGCCAAAAATGTGTCAGGACTCTTAAGCAAAAATGTTTGAACAAACCTCGACTAGATGTGACTGACTCAAAGCAAAATTGACGCAACTAGTTACTCAAATGAAAAAAAACCCTGACTTGTAAAAAAATGCCAGGACTATCCGCCAAAAACCTAACTTACGTGAACTAAATGCCAGGAGTACCCGCCAAAAATCGATTTGTGATACAAGCAAAAAATTGGCTCAACTAAAATAAGCTAGACTCATGCATCAAAGTTCATAAAACTTGTAAATCGAAGCCAGGTACAAAGCCAAAATCTTAACTCAACTGTTAACTGAAAGAAAGCCAAAACCTTGACTCGACTCATGGCTCAATACATAAGTGTGGCAAAAATAGCCCAACTCAGTTGTGAAACAAGTGACTGGAGAGTGGAGACTACTCGCTTATCTTTGTATGTAAGCTGCGACTCAAACTCAAGTTCTTCTCAAGTCTCAAGTGATTTCTAGTGCCATTGCATCAGCTATACGATGCAACCCATGATGCCTTACTAAGGGGTCCAGTAGGGGGTTGGAGGTTGGACGCCCCCCCCCCAAACGCTCCTGCTATCTATCATCTCAGAGGCTGCTCAGCTATCTATCTATCCCCAGACAAATATTTTGGCAACTATCCCAGGACCCAACCCCACCCTCCCTCAAATCAGTCAGCTATCTACCCATTTCTGGAAGAATGTTTGAGACATTTTACCCATAATTGTTGCTAAAAACAGCTCTTTTCAACCATTTTAACCCATTCAAAATCACTACGGTAGTTCACTATCGTTAAAAACTTTGCATGACAGTTGACACTTTACTTAACATTTGCCATGACGGTTGACACTTTACAGGGTCTGAGTTCGGCACTATACGATTGGCTATTTATAGGAACCCCCGCAGGATCCAAATGTATTTACAAGACCCCTGCCTGGCTGAATTTCGAATGCGCTCCGGAAAATTGCATTTCAAGTTTCGAATTTCCAGCAAGAATTTTTATATCTCACAACCATTTTTCATAAACTTTTATGACGTTGGATGCGCAGAATATGACACATCTAGAGAAAGAGTCAATTTACGGTTCATCAAACAGCATCATATTTACTCTCTCAAATATTTAGTAGTCAGTAGATGTGCTGAAAGTAGAAAACACTCTGATGTTCAAGTATTACATGAACATAACAACATTATGTTTGTGAGCAACTAAATTGAATTTTCAATAGCGCTATGTCACGCAAATTGGTTGAAGAAGCTCCAAACATTACTGGATTTGCGTGCCACGCTACCGTATTCCCTCAAATAAGCGCCGCTTTGTGGTGTTTTTCATGACAATTTTCACCACTATGATTATTATTATTATTATGACGATATGAATCGGCCAGCGAAAAATAATTTTATACTGGAAAACTGGAAAGTATACAAAAATACGAGTATACCGTATTTCCTCGAAATACCCCCCTCAAAATGGACACTATGAACTTATAAACCCCCCCCCCCCCTCGAAATACCCCCCCCCAAATTGAGTGTATAGAGAACGTAAATGACAAAGGCTGTGGTTTGTCATCTGGGTAATGCAAAACATACGTTAAAAACGATGACTCTGTTATGTGAGAACAGTGATTATAAACTGGTGGCAAATATAAATGGGAAATCAGGTACCTTATTTTTCATAACTATCTCACAGGGAAACGTGCAGCCCAATATGGCTGCCATTTGATGTGGGACTGCCCACAACATTTGCCTACATATATGCCATGTGGCACCCCCTGGCACCCCCCTGTTCTGCTGCTACAGATTGATGAATGTTTTTTCCAATTTTATTCCCGGCAAATATAAATGGGAATTTTCAAAAAACACAAAATACAGCTGCAGTAAAGTGCACAGCCAATTTTTTTGTGTGCTGCCAACACAAGCAATGAATGCACTTGTGTTGGGTCCTTTTCAAATAAAATAAAAACTACTTATAGCTTTCCCACAGCCATATTTTGACTGCTGGTAAGTTGGGAGTATAATTTGGCCCCTGGTCCACTCACACCCACAAAACTTGCCCCCAGCAAGCAGGCATGGACCACAAAAACATGACAACAATGATTTTAAACTTTGTGATTATCAAAATTGTAGTTGTGATTGTAAAACTGTGATTTTCAATTTTCTGGGCATGACCTCTTCATTTGTTTATCCCAGTCACACTAGATACAGGGCACATTGCCCATTGGCCCCTATAGGTTTTTATCAAATAATTAGTGTCCACATTGGATGGGCACAAGTATTTTGTCATTTGCGTCAAGACACTGCAGGCGCCAGACACGCTGTCAGGCGAGTGCCCCCTCTACGCAGGGCCATTTTTATCATTGGCTAAAAAAAATACTTGAATGCAAAAATGGAGCCCAGGAGCAGCCATATGTTGCC